>JASDQU010737319.1:74057-89648 GCA_032191745.1 Picea mariana
TATTATTCACATTCATCGACCTTTTTCACAAGGTCCATTCACATCACACATTCACATTTTTTAGTTTGCCACGGTTCTTGGCTAGTATAGTTATTTTTACAAACTGGGGGAAATAGGGTGTTACATCGCGTAATAGGTAGATAGAGTGAAACATGCAATCCAAGGGGTGTATAACATTATTCCAGAAGTAAATAGGGAGGAAGACACCCCATTGGATGAATAGGTGATAAATCTTAGCAAAGCCATTAAGGTCTTTCACACTAAGATCAATGACTTAGAAGCATGACAAATACCAAGCACTCTCTTGGAGGAAAGGGAGCAAAGAGATAAGTTTGCGACCACAAATTTTGAGAATATCATAAGCCTAGAAGCATAATGTGAAAAATTGTATGCAGAAATCACAGGAGCTTGGATGTAGCTCATTGAAGACGTGGATTTGCATGCGATTGGCCATAATTTACAAGTTGCACAGGACAAGGCATATAAGTTTAAGGAAGCAATGAGTACATTACCATCAGCAGAGATGGTAACAATAATGGAATAAAACTGAAATATATACTCATAAATGAATCAACTAAGGGTGGTGTAGCAGGCTCATGCACAGAAGATCAAGACCTTGCAGGAAGAATACTACAATATGGTAGTGGAATTAGCAGCTACTCAAGGTCTAGTAAAGTAGAAAGTCTAGGAAAGTGCTGAAAATTTGAAGACGCATATCACTGTAGATATGGCCAAGGAAATTGTGTAGCAAGAAACCAAAGTAAAAGAAAAATTTGCAACGACCAGAGATATATTACATAAGTTTTTGGAGACATAGAAGCAGGCATGAAGTGGCTCGAGATGAGCCACATGTGAGTTTTGGGGGCCTGTTGGAGAAAGATATTTTGGATAAGTTTTGGGAATTGCACAGAAGTGGATCATGCAACATTTTGGCAAAGGAGAAGTGCACGTGGAAAAAAAATAGCGCATTTTAATGAGTTAGTGCACAAGAGGTGGAAGTTAGTTAGGCATTTTGGGACATTTTGTCCACATTGTAACGGGCTAAGCCCTATTGTAAAACTATAAATATGTAATGGTTTTTGGGTAGAAGGTAATCAATAAGTGAGAGTTGAGGAGTTGGATAGCGGTTCATATCGTTGATTGTTTGGTTGCGTTTTTTAGTATAAGTTGAGTTGAATATCAGTCGAGAGGTATGTGTGCACTATAGCATAGAACGACTTGGGAAGGTTTGGGTTTTTACTGAATATTTATGTATGAGTGTGGTGCACATGAATGTAATGGAAATTATGAATGAATGAATGAATAAGAAGCCAATAGTTGTGGGCATAGTCCAGTTTGGGGTGAACCACGTTAAACCTTGTTTTCTAAGGTGAATGTTGTTATGATATGCTTTCTTATTATGTTTAATGTGTACTTATGGTGAATGGTTAATATACATATGTCAGATCTATTAAATGGTTCAATGCATATTATGAATGGTTAACTGAATCTATCATAGATCATAGTATTGATATGGTTTCGCACACAAAACATATGAATGAATGTCAAATAAATAGTAAGGAATGAATGCCTCATATTCCCCCATGACGATAGAAACCTGGTTCTTACAATCCCCATAGGTGCCTCGGGGGAGACTTCGCTTGCTTGCAGGTGATGCCAAAAGGGACAGTATCTTGGAATTTGTTGGTGAATTAATGTTTAACCCCGGGTCTATGCAGTATGTGCCAACAAGGATGAAATAGGTGATTGTTCAACATATGATGGGACTTCATATCTACATAGTTTTCTCGTTGATATGGAGGATAAGGTTGCGGAAGAATAGACAATTTTAGCACTTGACATAGCTTTTACATCTACCCTTGATATATTGTGGGTCAATCATAAAGGAACTCTTTCTTCTTGGGATGAGGCTATGTTTTTCATACAATATCGCTTCCTTCCTCCTTCACAAGTTAGTCATTCAAATGAAAATCAGAAGATGAATAGTTAGATATTAACTATGGAGATATATGATGGTTTTTTTAATCCAATTAAGCATATTGAGTATTGTCTTAAGGTGTGAGAAGATGTACAACTACGATCTCATTTCTAGGTACTTCAATTCTTCCATTATTTGGGGACGATTATGAAAGCCTAGTATGTGCATAAGGATCCCCGGAGATAGACTACATGCTAGAAGGTACTACGAGATCATTTTTGTCATGATTTTTCCTTTTCTGGTAAGTTGTTCAAAACCACAACTATATTGCAACAAATTAAGAAAATGTTGTTTACTAATTAATTCAAGCCCAAATATCCCCTTATTATTTGTCCTTAGCATAAATACCTTATTCATTTTAGCCTTTACCCATCACTTGCAATAATACCTATGGCTTGCAACAAGGTTGACAAAGATCCTAAAGATCTTGAAGACCTGGAGGGGCTTAGACATTTGACCTTTAAGGAATATACAGGAACAAGAGAAGTTAGAGACACTCCATTCAATAATGTCAGTGGTTCATATACGCAGCCTTTGAATCTACAAAAGATGAATATTTGGAGTGAAGAGCATCCTAAGCTAGCTTCTATAGGAAACTACTGGGATGAACAGGCTATGATAGAGATCTGGGTCCTGTTTCAGGAGTATGAGGATTTATTTCCAAAGAAATTTTTAGAACTTAAGGGAATTAAAGGAGATCTAGGAGAAGTGAAAATATAATTAAAACCAAATGCTAAACCAATCAAAAACATACCGTATCGCTTGAATCCTAGGGTCAAAGATAAGGTCGGGAAGTAAATTGATACAATGTTTGTAGCTAGATTAATATTACCTATAGATAAATCCAAGTAGATCTGTCCAATTTTCATATAGAAAAAGAAAGGCATTGAAGACATAAGAGTTTGTGTGGACTATAGAAGTTTGAACTCAACTTGTGTGCATAATCCTTTCCCTACTCCATTCGGTGATGAAGTACTTTATCATGTGGCAGGAAATGAAGCATATTCCTTCACTGATGAATTTTCAAGATATCATCAGGTCTGAATTACGGAAGAAGATAAAAGGAAGACCACTTTTACTACTGAGTGGGCTCTTTTGCTTACAAATTCATGCCCTTTGGGTTTAAAAATGCTCTTGTTGTCCTTTCTAGGATTGTTATTGTTTCCTTTCAAGACTTTATCCATAAGTTTCTTGAATTTTAAATGGACAACTAGACTGTGTACATCCTTCTGAGTGAACACATAGGTTTACTACGGTTAATTCTTGACCATTGCAAAAAGTTACAAATTTCATTGAATCGGAAGAAATGTATTTTTTGTGTGTATTTTGGAAATTTTTTGGGACATGTTGTGTGTAGGGAAGGAGTTCTAGTTGATCCCGCAAAGGTTTTTTTTATTCTTAGTATTCCTCCCCCTACAAATACTAAGCAATTTTGATCCACTCTGTGTCTGTTGGCGAGCATATGTGAACACACCGTCAACTGTGAGGGAAAGCTCAGTTTGAATTTGTCTAAATAACCTAAGGCATTTGGGATGACTCACCCTAATGGGTTGTACGGCTTTGTTATCCGATAAAGGTATCTAATATAAACTATAAAATAAAATAACTAACTAATTATCTATTGTATATATACGTTGTATATATATAAAGTGTACACATATATAGATTGCAAGATTTGCGAGAAACCTTGGAAACTAATTTTATAAAAGAGAACCAAATCTCAGGCAAAATGTGAAGAGATATAAGATTAATTACTAATCTACTTTTACCTATGAAAATAAAAGAAAAGAAAAAAGTGAATGTACATGATAATAATATGACTTAGATAAGCAAAGTATTTAAGTTTAAAAGTGAATCTACTTTCATAATGAAAATATAAATTAAATAATAAAAGAAGATAAACTACTAACCTAAAATTGGCCAGTATTAAAAGGTAAATTGCGGTTGTGCCTTCATGTATTAAAATTATCCAGTAACCTGCATGTTAAGAGAAATCTATAGAAGACAGTTGCATAATTCTAAGACTATGAAAATTATAGGAGAAATCCACTTCACTTGACAATTCAAATCTCATTCATGATATAGAAAGGACAAATTTTGTACAGTTGATCCCAGGTGAAGATATAAGTGACAATTTGCAATAAGAAATAAATTTCAATTAGAGAAACAAATATTTGAAAACTCAAAATATATGAAGAATATCAATACAATTCAAGATTTGCATCAAAATAATACAATCACCTAGAACTAAACAATTTGGGATCATGGAATATTAAAGATTGAAAGAATTAATATATAAATGAAGCAATTAACATGTATTGACAAAACACACTAAAGCTAATTTTAATCAATTCATAATCAATTACTTTGAATAATATGAACCATAACTCAAGATATCATAATGTAAACAACATTTTTTGACTTACAAGATGAAAACCTTAAGTAAAGCATAATTCTATATTCCTCAAACATATTCAGTAGTCCATCTCCCAGAATTTTCATCCTCCTCTTAGAAATCTACCTCTTTTTAAACAGTAGTATGGATTGATCCTCATATCAACATGATAGAGGAGAATCCTTCAAAAACAGGATGTTTTTTAATAGTCTATCTTAACCTTTACTTAAAATAGAGAAGTCTGAAGATAAAATAGCAAATTGTTACAACAACTATAACAAAGTTGGTTGACACAACAATGAAGATTCTAACATTTTTCTCAAGAACTAATCCCACACTATTTTAGGACAAAATAAAATCTTGAAATCATCTGATTATCTTGATTAAATCTTGCAATCTCCCCGTGAACTGTCAAAACAATATAATTAATTAAAACTAATATAAAACCAATTAAAAACTATCTACAGAATCTCAGATTATGCAGCTTGTCTATAAAAATAAAATAAAAATAAACTAAATTAAAACAAACCAAAAACTAATTACAATATTCGCTCTACCAAGAAGGTGTCTAGGGGTTTAAGGCAGGGTTTCCCCCTCTCCCCCTTACTCTATGTGATCATGTCAAAAACGCTAAACAGGAGCCTCAAATGGGAAAGTGAAATTGGCGACATCCCTAGAGTAAAAATTGCGCTAGGAGTAAAAAGATTAAACTACTCTCAATTTGCAGATGACACAATTCTTCTAAGTGGTGCTTCCAAACTTTTGGCCAGAAGAATCCTCCAAGTCCTGGAGACCTTCCTTATCATCTCAAGAGGTACTCTAAACAAAGAAAAATGTCAGATCTATACCTGGAATGTCTCAGCAATTATCAGAGATGGAATAACTCAAATCATGGGATTTTCCATTACCCAATACTGGAAATCCTTCAAGTATTTCCCCCTTTGCATCAAAGCACTTCTCAGAGAATTTTGGCACCACCTCATCCAAAAGATCAGGGAAAAGATGGAAAATTGGGGCTCATGATGGCTAAACTCAGCTGGCAGGGTGGTATTGATCAAGGCTTTCCTCTCGGCCCTTCCCATGTACCAATTCTCTACCCTTCTCACCCCAAAGAGAATTCTTAAAGCAATATCCCAGCTCCTCCACAAATTTTTGTGGCGAGGGAATTCAAACCACAAAACACTTCACCTAGTAAACTGGGAAATGGTCACCCAGCCAAAAACAAAGGGTGGTATGGGTATCAGAGACCCCAAAACCACTAATTCTGCAATGGGATCCAAACTCTTGTGGAGGCTAATCTCTGGGCATAATGACTGGTGGAAACATGAAATAATAAACAAATACATACTAGGTAAAATAAAAAGAATTATGGACAATCCACAAACTCACTAAGCAGGGTCCCAAATATGGAAGCTAATAAAGGGAGCCACCCCCTTCTTCAGAGATCACCTATCCTAGATCTCGGGTAATGGAAAATCAATAAATATCTCGCAGGATCGGATCTTTGGGGTGACCTTCAACCGCAACGATGAAAATCTCATGGAACTAAAATGTTGGATGTTAGGCTCGAGCAAGCGCACCCTCTATGACATTTCATCCTGGAACGACAATGGCAGCTGGAGATACTTAAACTTAGGGGATGTTCCACAACACCTAAAGGGACAGCCTCATTGTATGATCATGCTTCTAAAAGGGGAAACGCCCATTCAGAAAACCCATCCAGATAGCAGGGGTTGGGGGAACAAGGGATACTTAGTCAAAGAAGGATACAACCATATCCTCGATCGCACGGGTGACTACCAACCGTCAACAAAACGGAGAAATGTCTAGAACCGCGACTCCCTCCCCGAAATCATTTTGTTTTGTTGGACTCTAGTCCATGTCAAAATCCTTACTGGGGATAACCTCATGAAAAGAGGCTTCCTTGGCCCCTTCGTCTGCCCTCTTTGCCAAAATATCTAAGAGAATATCAGTCATTTGTTTTGGGAATGCCCTTTTGCAAAAAAGTGTTGGGTCCTAGCCTTTGGGGATCTTGCTAGAATTATAAGATGGACTTCCTCTCCCCAACCCAGCTTGGGAAACTGGGACAAGTACTACCGAGGATCCTTCAAGGACAAGCCAGTTCTGAAGTGCATTTGGCAGGCACTACCAAAATTTATCTGTTGGTAGATCTATATAACAAGAAACAGGAAAATTTTCTAAGGCAAGGCCTCTCCCCCTCAAATAGTAGCTGCTAAAGAAAAGTTGATACTCTCTGAATCCATAAACTCAAGGACTCTCAAAATCGAAGACTCAGCAAATTGGACCATCCGGGAAAGAGACTGGATGGAAAGCTTCAATCTCGGGACTTATAAGCATACCAAAGCAACAACAAGATCAAGTTGGTAGCTTCATAACATCCTCAACATAGACCTTTGGATCCAAAAGAAAAAAATCCATATTCTCTGCTTCGATGGTACCTCAAAAGGAAACCCAGGGGAGGTAGGTGCACGAGGAATTCTTTACGATCCCGAGGGAAAAACAACTTCTCACTACCAATGGAATCTAGGGATGAAAACCAACAACAAATTTGAGTCCTACGCACTTTTAAAAGGGATCCAACTGGCTCAAACCAAGGAAATATGAGAGCTTGTTGTCATAGGGGACTCTAACACCATAATAAGATTAATGGTCAACGGAACTAACCCCAAATATCCAAGTGTTATAAGCCTAATTTGCACCCAGCCTGCATACCTAGGCTCAGGCCCTACTATTTGCCAATTTCTTGAGCCAAGCTCTTCTAAAAAGCCCTTTTTTTTAGCCATACGCACCCTGGCCTTCTAAAGCCCCCGTGTACTCTCAATGCATATGCATGCAGACCTTCTACAGCCCGCGTATACTGAAAAAAGTAGGAAAAATGGAAAGTTGCAGACGGGAAACAGAGCTTTGGGAAATTTCTAAAACCGTTTGACTGTCTATGGCCAGTCATTCAATTGGATAACTACCTATAAAAGAAGGGATAGGGGTCCCATTTAGAAAATAAGAAGAAGAGTATAGAAACTCTGCCCAAATTTATTCCCCCTTTGCCCAAATTTCCTGCAATTATATTGTGAGGTTGAGTAGCTGGTGCATTATGAAGAGGAGCCCAGGACCAGGTTCGAGGAGCAGTGCCAACCACATATTGTAAGTTTACTCTTGTGCAGATTAATACAAAAAGGAATACATCTTTTCATCCCACCACATCATGTGTTCAAATTGTTTATTTATTTTATGATATTGTCATATCTAACCCAACAATTAGTATATGAAATGCATGTTTGTAGCTCTTTGTTTGTCCATGTGTGAATGCAGGTCATCTTTGGGAAGAGGCTTGCAGTCAAGGAGTGACTGAAAGTGAAGGGATCGAAATCAAATGAAGCATTTAAGGTAGAGTTACCTAATCTTGTTTACACCTTTGTATTGCATGAATGTGTGGTTTTGTGTTGGGAGAATAGGAAAAAGTAGAGGCCTTTAAATGGTCATTTTCTGCATGCATGATTAGATCCCTTAAATGCTAAGTCTGTAAGCAGGATTTCCCACTCACATCAGAATTGGAGACTCCACTGGGGTGTCTCTAGGGTTCTTTGGGGATCTTTTATTGGGTATTTTGAAATTGGTTTTATTGCCTTTTTTGAGTTTCTACAAGAAGTCTGAGTGTTCAGGAGTTTTGGTTCTCAATACCAGTCTTCCCTGCTCTATTTACTAGACTATTTATTTTATTTTTTTGAGAGTCTTAAGAGGTATATGTGCCCTGTAGTGGGACAGCCCGCATATGCAACCATCCTACCTTTAGGCAGCCCGCATGTGTATGCTTGCTGATGAAGTGTTAGCTGCATGTCGGAGAACCCAGCAAATCCTTCTTAGGAAGAGGCAGTCATCCTCTCCCTTGCAGAAGTGATCGTTCTCAAGGATCTTCTTAGTCCTTCTAGGTCTCTTATTGAATAGTCCATAGTCAGGTAAAAACCTCAGGATTAGCTTTGTTTCACTATATTTTTCTTGCCTCTTTGCATCAAAGTAAGTTTTTTTTTTTTTTACCTTTAAGGGGTGCTGGTGTTCAATACCAATATACACTGTTGAAGCTTAGCTACTTCTTTTCTTTTTTTGAAGGATTTCAGAGGCACACGCATCCTGTAGTGAGCCTACCCATGTTCACATGCACCCTGACCTTCTACAGCCTGCGTATGCATGCTAGTTGTTGAAGAGATAGTCGCGTACCTGTCTAGAAAAATTTTTGGAGGCAGTCATCCTCCTCTCTGTGAAGTTTTTACTTCCCAAGGTCTTTCTTGTCTGAATGTGGTCTCTGTCATAGCATTTTAGCCTAGGTTTGGACTCTATTACGGCTTGATTTTTCATTCAAAGTCTTCTTTTGTTTCTTTGTCGGGTTTTTGATGAGATAGTGAATCAGTCTAATCTACCTTCTTGGTTGTCAGTATCTCCCCAGGATCAGTGGTTGGCCAGAAACTTTTCTTGGCCTTGTCTTGTCTTAGTTTTTTTATCGCTTTTGCTTCAAAAAAGGAGAAAGCTTCCAGCTTTAGTTTTTCTTGTTTTTTGAGGCACAATAAAAAAAGAAAGTAGATGTTTTCTTTGTTTGGTTAAGTAGTCAAGTGTTTTCACAGATTATCAGGAAAAAGTTCATTTTCATAAGTTCTTGGTTGATTGACTTAGGACAATAAGTAGCTCGTAGTCGAGTGAAAGCCTATTTTCAGTTTTCTGTCAAAAGATCTTAGAAAGAAATTTTGAAAAGTTGGTTAAAGTAAATTCTTTTTGAAGAAGTAGTCTTGTTTAAATCACTTTGCATGTTCTTCTTTTCATCGCTATAAAACATCATTGGTTTCATTATCATCTCCTATGACTTTAAAAACTACCACTAAAATAAACGTTTAAATAAAATATTTTAGACTTTATGTTTTGTAGGGTACACCAACAAGTCTAGGACTAGAGCCTTGATTTAGGTTGGAGAGGAAACTCTTCAAGGCTACCAAACACAAACATAAGAGTCTGTTCTAGGGAGTGTTCAAAGTCTAGTTACCGTGAAATTTGTCTGGGACCCCCCTCTAACACAGGGGATAAACACAAGGTCGCGTGTGGAAAGGTAGCAGAGATAATCCCTCCAAAACCGGACCAAGCATAGTGGGGAACGCATATAGAGGGCTTGCCTTGGGATTTCGTCGTTAGCACTTGCCACAAAGTTTTGTGGGTATCAACTCCATTCGAGGTCCTCAATTTTCTTCCGAAAAAATTGCTCTCGATACCCTGGATAGGTTTCAGGCTTGATACCCTGCTCACTGCGGTCCATCCGACTGTCGACTGTACCCACCTGGCAATTGTTCGTGAGCTGGCAACCTAGTTGCCTATCATTCTGGTGACTTACATAGGTGACTACAGGGGTATACCATGGTACCTAGGACAGACATAGGGCCACACTTTGTAGAGTATAATTGGAGGGTGCTTCTATATTTGAGTTTCACTTGCACCAGTAAGTTTCTCTAGTGTTGGTTGTTATAACTGTTCTTCCAACTAGATAGTGACTGCATGTTTTATCTCATAGGAATTTTTTGATAGAGTGTGTTTGTTTCTCAATCGATTAGAAAGGCCTTAGTGTGTCTTTGATATTCTCACACAATGGAGGATCAGGAGCTCTGTCGGTTGCGAAGTTTTCTTGGCCTACCATCAGTCAATCTGGAGCCACCCCCGCCGCCGCTAAGGCGGAAGCTATTCCATCAAGGGTCGTTTGAAGAAATTGGGCCACGGGTAACTGTGTCCAACCCACCTTTGATAGAATAACATCTCATCCTGGGGGAGCCAACCATTACTGACCTTGGAGCGCAAGCTCTTGGTCCTAAAAACCCTCAAATTATGGATCTTTCGGCGCCCGTTGTTGTACAGGTGTATTCTTACAAGCGTTTGGAAGTATCCCAAAAAGAGATGGAACCAAATCCCACTTATAGAATTAGCATTTAAGGGCTCTAATCATGCATGTAGAAAATGACCATTTAAAGGCCTCTACTTTTTCCTATTCCCCCAACACAAAACCCCACATTCATGCAATACAAAGGTGCAAACAAGATTACGTAAATCTACCTTAAATCCTCCATTTGATGTCGATCCCTTCGCTTTCACTCACTCCTTGACTGCAAGCCTCCTCCCAAAGATGACCTACATTCACACATGGACAAACAGAGAGCTGCAAACATGCATTTCATATACTAATTATTGGGTTAGATGTGACAATATCATACAATAAATAAACAATTTGAACACATGATATGGTGGGACGAAAAAATTATTCCTTTTTGTATTAATGTTCACAAGAGTAAACTTACAATATGTGGTCATCACTACTCCTCGAACCTAGTCCTGGGCTCCTCTTCACAATGCACCAACTACTAAACCTCACAATATAATTGTAGGAAATTGGGGCAAAGGGGGGATAAATTTGGGCAGAGTTTCTATACTCTTGTTCTTCTTTTCTAAATGGGACCCCTACCCCTTATTTTATAGGTAGTTATCCAGTTGAATAACTGGCCATAAGAAGTCAAACGATTTTAGCAATTTCTCGAAACTCTGTTTCCCATCTGCAACTTTCCATTTTTCGTGATTTTATCAGTATACTTGGGTTGTAGAAGGCCTACATGTGTATGCATTGAGTGCACACGTGGGTTGTAGAAGGCCAGGGTGCATATGGTTCAAAAAGAGGGCTTTTTAGAAGATCTTGGCTCAAGAAATTGGCAAATAGTAGGGCCTGAGGCTAGGTATGAAGGCTGGCTGCAAATTAGGCTTATAACACCAAGTTTAAAGCAAATTCTGGATAGAACCTGGCTAGTCTCCAGAGAAATCAAAATCACCTTCTATCATATTCTTTAGAGCAACAATAGTGAAGCCAACAAGATGGCCAATGTAGCAATAGGGACAAATCTTGGCACCCTCAGTATCGACGGAGTCTCAACCCCAACCCCCCTCTACTAATGAGTACCTAGAAGTGAAAAAAGGCCACCCAAAGAAGCTCCTTTCTCTAGGGCCCAAGCATAACCCACGGGCACATGGGCAAGAATTTTTGTAGCCACACCCAAATTAAGAGGGAAGGGGTCGTCTCCACACACTCGAAACTAGCCCCACCAAAGGAACGCAAAGGAAGCCACAAAATCTCAAGGTGGACTCTTGTAGTTGTCCACATGGACGAGAACCTCTGTAGGAAAAACCAGATGGAATATGCATCACATGGACCACCCCTCCTGAGACTTTAAGGTAGCTATCTTTTTAGACAAATTGAAATATCTATTTTGCATGGGAAATCCAGACTCCTTGCCTTGTCTGTGTAGATTTTCAGTACGGGACTCTCACCTCCCTCCTCATTGAAGCTCCACTAGCATCAGTTGCACTTCCACTCTCCCCTCCATGGCGTCGACTAGTACAATATTCAGGACTCCTCCCATGAACCCACCGAAAAGTGTGTCATTCCCTCCCTCAGAAATCATGCAGCATTCCTTGTCTAGCGATTGGCTTTCCTGGGAAATCCCCTCCGCACGTTCGCTCTCTTGGACCCTCTTGGTACTTATTCGAGCCCTCTCACCACCTTTGCATCATTCCAGGCTTCCACTATGAGTTTTTTGGGTCTCCCTGTGCTCTGAACTATTCATCTTCAGAGCCTGGCATGCCCTCAAACTTCTTCACAACCTCTTGTTTATCTCCTGTCGAGATCTTCAGCATTTAATTGCTCCCCGACTACCCCTTTCACCTGTTGCTCCTTGGCTTCTCAGATGAACCCCCAAGTCTCTCCAAGTTTTCCTTTAGGCCTGCATCTGTCTGAATTTCCCCCTTGGCATTATGCAAAACCCACAAGAGCCGACCATGTCTGGCCTTTCTTCAGGCAATAGCAAAATAAAGCATACTACTGATGCTCAGGAAGACTCAGGTAGTTGGCCCGAGGACAATTGGGAGGTTGAATGTGGAGGGTGCAGCAGCCTTCAACAGTAACTGGGAGTGTTAAACACTAACCCTGCATTTGATATGGAGACATTATCTCAGCATCACTTCCTGATAAGCAAGCTTTAGGATGAAAGTGATGCCCAGCAAAGCCAACTCGAAACCAACCATCAATAAATTGACACTCTAATGCACAGACTGGACCAGCTAGATAATTCGGATCCCCCACAAGCAACTCGGATGATCAACAAGGCTATTCAAGGAATGTCCAGTAAAACTCGATCAATTAAGTGCCAGACCTGAACGAGACTCACCCAGACTTCGGGATGAATGTGCAGCAACCCAAGGTGGAGAAGGGTATCTAAGCTAGTTTTTCTTTAAGCTTAACCGTCTGTATGTATTGTCAAATTGCTTTTTTTAGTGGCTCCTACTGTCGGATTTACCCAGGAAACTCTGCATACATATTTTTTGTAAATAAATGGGGACGTAACTTACTATATGATCATTCTCATTTTTGTAATCACCTCTCTCCGAGAAGAACTCTGGCACGGTCCTCCGGGACTATTTTTTTGTAATACCAGTGGATTTATCCACACCAGTCAATATAATTTTTCCAGTTCTTGTTAAAAAAAAAAAAGATTCACTCTACCAAGAATTACATGTTTGAAATTGAAGATGAGTACAAGGTGGATTCTAGAAAAATATTGACATTGGTGGATTTTTTAACAATGGTGTTTTAATAATTCTTGGATATTTTATGTTCATGAGAAGAATTTTGTTCCCATTTAGACAATAATTACAAATTTTCCTTCCTCAACTCATTGATTTTCCTTCATGGTTGTTCTAGACACATCTGAAGGTAAGGAACAACTGAATAATACCTCTCAACCCATAACTGACAGTCATTACAATTCTCAGGATCTGAATACATTTTAGGATGTTGGTTATTCCTTTCAGAGGGTTTTTTCTGTTAAGAAATTACTCCTTAGAACAGGACCAATATATGTTAGGCTTTCAAATCCAAAGAGAAAAGGGTGGGAGTTACCAATGAAGTCAAAAGGGACTTACATGTTGGGATTTGATTTTTCATCTTGATTTTTCATAAGGAATTTCATGATCTTCAATAGCTATTGATTCATTTAACTTAACTTTTCATAAGAGAAGTTAAGTAGTGCTCCTATTTTGACATATCCTAACTAGAAGATTGACTTCAATGTTCACATTAATTTTTCAAATACTACTCTTAGTGATGTTCTTGTGCAACTAGGTGAAGGTAACCTAGATCATCTTATTTATTTCACCAGTCGGAAACTATCATAGGACAAATGAAACTACACCGCCATAGAAAGGGAGGGATTAGTTGGGGTATACGCTCTACAGAAGTTCAAACACTACTTTTTGGGAGGTCATTTCAAATTTTTCATTGACCATTCAACTTTGAAGTATTTAGATAATAAGTCTGTGTTATAAGGAAGGATTTGCATATGGATTTTGTTGTTCCAAGAATTCTCCTTTGAAGTTGTTGTCAAACCTGGAAAGATGAATGTTGGCTCTGAACACTTATCTCAGTTAGAGTCAAGAGAAACTGGTGGAGATGTAGATGAACAAATCCCAGATGCATAAGTATTTAAGATTGAAGTTGTTCCAAACTATCTGTCTGATGTCACCCTCTTCTTGACTACTCGTGTCTTCCCCGATGGTTATTTCGCAACACAAAAGAGACATTTGGTGGTGCATGCAATAGACTACCATTTGATTGTAGGTCAACTATATAAATTGGGATTGGATAACATTATTATAAGGTGTGTACTAGATCATGAAATTCTTGAAATCTTGTGGGAATGTCATAGTGTAGTTGTGGGAGGTCATGTAGGAGGGAAGGATACTACGAAAAAAGTACTTCAAGAAGGAACATGTTGGCCTACTATATTTAAATATGATAAATACTATGTTAGACAATGCAATGTTTGTTAGAGGGTTGGTAATCCATCGCACAGGGATGAGTTTCCCTTACATCATATTCGAGCACTATAGGCCTTTGAGAAGTGGGTTGTTGACTTCATTGGACCTATTAATCCACAAGAAAAATATTTAAAGGAAAGATACATCATTACTACAATAGATTATCGGACTCGATAGGATGAAGTTGAACATGTCAAATATTTTTCTACAGATACATTGGAAAGGTTTATATTCAAGAACATTATTACTCGGTTTGGTTGTCCTAGAAGCTTGACCAGTGACCAAGGTGCCCATTTCATCAGTGAGACAATTTCCACCCTTACTCAAGAAGTTTTAGTTTGGCATCAGAAGAGTAACATGTATCATTCGCAAGATAATGGAATAGTGGAGGCATTTAACAAAATAATGGAGAAGGGGTTGACTAAATTTTGTTGCGCTAATCAAGATGATTGTTGACACAGGGGTAGACCCAGGGTTCAATTCTTACAATAGTGCACCAACAAAACCCTAACTACTGTCCTTTTCGGCAACACCTGTGAAGCAGATGAAGTCTCACTCAAGGTAGAGGCAGGGGTTGTTGCAGGACTCAGATGTATGCAACCTTAGCTGGGACACAGATCTATGATTGTAACACCTTAACAGAGCACTTAGCAATTATAGTTCATTAATATCCAATCTTAGCTTACAACGCAACTAAACCCTAATAATAGATCAGCGTAGTATTCACACAAATCTAATAGACTCAAGCACTCATCATACCAACATAGATCAGATCTAGCATTCATTCAGATTATTCAGCACTAAGCTTTCACATTAGATCCTTCTAATCATATATTAGTGCACTAAGCATTTAACCACTTAAAAAAAAGAACAACCATAAAGCACTGAGCAACCACAACACAGGGTATATGTGGTTCACCCCCACCCTAGGGCTACGTCCACCAACTCTTCTTCTTTATGTATTTATGTTAATCTTCTACATGCACAGAGCCATGATATATTACTCCGAAAGGGACAGAATATCTATGTGCGCTCCACTAGATCCTCCTTCCATGAGTTACAGCAAAAAGCCTCTTCATAGTCTCTTACAATCACTTGCACTTATCTATGCAAGTTCTCAACATCGAATGCACAAAGCACTTATAAGTTACACTTAGCACAGTGTCTAGCCTCTCTTAGATCACATAGATTGAACTATTTCCTACATCACCTAGGTTTCTATTTATACATTACAAAAAGGGCCTAAACATGGGTAAACCCATGGGTCGACATCCCAATACCCGTTATATAAGCCCAAAACCCAAAAATCCCTAAA
>JASDQU010737319.1:89931-109556 GCA_032191745.1 Picea mariana
CGTTGTTCAACTGCAGTGACGACTTGCTCCAATTCTGCTCCTTCTCTGTGAATAGTTGGAAAGCCTCATCTTCTCTTGGTTGGAGCCTCTGAGTCACTTCCATGACTTTGCTCTGAATGGTGTGGACCTGTTGTTGAGAAGTGCACTATTCTTGGGATCACTTCATCCTCTCAATGACTGACAAGCTCATTAACTGCACATGTACTGTTTTTTCTTTCTTCTTTACCTCTTGGAGTTTTGACTCCAGTGCCTTCAGTTCAGGATCCTCAGTGAGTCACTCATAAGTCTAGGCACTGCGATCACTTAGTTGTTTACATTCCATGTCGAGGGCCCTTATTCTCTCAACTACACTTCAAGCAGTTGCTTCTCTTTGATCTCATACATTCAATGGAGTGTTGGGCATTGTTCATAGCTCTAATTCTGATATTCTTTGTTGAAGCTGCTAGATCGCTTCCATGAGTTGCACTACTTGATGCTCCACTCGGTCTTCTACCTTTAGCTCTAAGCCCATCACAGAGAGAAGTGCTCTGAAGACTACTTCTTTAAATCCAAGCTGCTCTGCGAGCAACTTCTCTTTCTCCTGTTGGATTTGTGATTTCTCCTCTTCAAACTTGGTTTCAAGTTCATCCTTATCCTTTTGTGCAACCCATCATTGCTCTACCATTTCTTCTTGGTCTTGTTTTACGTTCGTTTTGGCCTGGTCTTTCTCATATTTTTCTCGATGAAGGTGAGATTCAGTCACATCATCTAGTCTACAAAGTTGGGCATGCTCATCTCCCAGCTCATCTCCCAACTCTAGTTCTATTGATGGCGGGGGCGCAGTGGATACTACACAACTGGATTGAAGGTCATGTTGTACCCCTATGAGTTCAACCTCGATCATGTCGTACATCTCCTCCTACTTGGCTTCATGTTTCTGCAAGATGTTCTGCGAGGCATCTGCTATAGCTATGATGATGAAGTCAAAGTCATCTACAGTGAGCACAGTCTGCATCTTAGTCAAGGTGGCTCTGGATTTATTTCAGGAAGTGGGTTTCATGGGGGAAACCTTCCTCTTATTCAAGGGATCAGCCTCATCAAAAGGATCCCTAGGCAGTGTTAATTTACCTTTATTCTACTGATATTCTTGTTCGTGGGTCTCTTTTTGATCTACTTCGTCATCACCCCCTCGGTTAGGTGATACTGAAGCAGTTTCTTTCGATGCACTTCTCAATTTTTGGACCTCTTCGATCTTCTTCCTTCTACTAGGTCTAGGGGTATCATTTTCTTCATGAGTGGTCTCTGGGCTGTCAATTAGTTCAAGGTTTGACATTTCTATGGGGTCAGTGAGGATGACGAGCTCTGTCGACTAGTCCTTGGTTATCTCTTTGAGGTCCTCCTCTGTGAGATTGTAGTATGACTGAAGTTCTTCTTTATGCTCATCTGTGCGTGCGGTGATATAAATGAAGTGTCGATCTATGCGGAACTACATGAGGATTTGGAACCAATGAAGGGTGTTTTGCTTCATGTGAGGGACAGCTTCGATAGCCCTCTTCAGTTGGATATAATATGTATGAAAGTTCATGTTCGAATACCACCTTTTTCCCATATCGCTCAAGTACTAGAGCATGGTGAACTTCGTAGAGAGCAACTCGAACAGATCAATGTTTGGGAAGGTCACACCTTCTAACATTTCCCAAGCAGTAAATGCGATGAGGATCAAGAGCCAGCTAAAATGGAACTCATATCCCTAATCTTGAGCTTCATGGCAGTTTAATTCTAGTTGGTTGACCAAGTACTTCACCCAGTTCATCTGGAGTCCTTCTACACATTTCTCGGCGAGGTCAACAACGAATCCTGTGACCTGTGTAGGTCAGTTCTTTCTTATGATATTTCTTGCAATTAGCTGACAGGCCAGGCATACTATGCCATTCTAGATGGAAGATACCCTATAGACTCGTATTCCCTTTTCTACATCGCCATTTGTATCTTTGATCTTCTATGTTAATGCACGATCTGTAGCCTTCCCTGGGTAGAAGTCTTGTGGGTCGGGTCTCTGCATGGTCAATACGGTGATCCTATGGATCAACGTTGGATCGAATGTGATGCGTTAGTCTAGCCATAGGTAGCCACCGTGGTAACATGATATTAGGAGATTAATACACACATTAACCTGTTGGTGCCTTCCAAAGTGGGGAATATTCATTACATTCAAGAGGGTGGACTATGTGAGGTTCATAGTCCATGGCTGGGGAATTATTTTTGAGTTCTTCCCCTTCATCCTAGTCAAGTATTTGTAAGGAGAGAGCATACTATGGTTCTTGCAGTCTCCTAATTTGAAGTCGTTGAACTTCAATGTCACGATCTTATCCTGTTGCGCTCTAACTACACGTATCCACTTTGGGAGGTATGCAGTAACCAAGGTATAATCAAAGTCCCTCGGGATACTGTCATGACTCACCGCGCTAGCCAGAGGCAGGATGTAGTCAGGTAGGATGGTTGGGATTAGCTTTGCATTTCCAAATTCATCTCGGTGCTTGGTTCTCTTCTTTGTTGTTGGTCGGTATGGTCCAGATCCTTGATCATTTGATGGAGAGGCTTTCACTCCTCTCTTTGATGACGCTTGAATACCTATGGACATTACGTTTTCATCCATGAGATCGATGAGAACTTCTTCGACGACTTTCTTTGTGGCACTGAGTTCATCCCACATACATGCTTAGATTAGATAAATCAGGTGGATGAATGAGTTTGCAAGGCAATGGAATAAGTGTCAATCTCAATAAACACAGTGTGGTAGCAATTAGTTGGCTGGGATACAATTTTCAAAAGTCTTCTCGGTGTAATAGTCGACGGACTAAGTAGACACAATGTAACGGATCTCTCCAACGGATGAGAGGGCTTCATCAATGTGGTTATGTTCATTGCATCATGGTCCCAACGGTCTGATGGTGAGTCTTCAATCCATTACTATTGTTCTAACCATTTGGGGCATCAGTCTAACGGTTATAATTCTTCCAATGGCTATATCTCTTTGCCATGGTGAAGTGCCATGTTGTGTTGTTCTGATATCGCGATGAAGTTCCAGTAATGCAAACCTTCCTTATGTGAAGTCCCCTCTGGAACCTTTTGTAACCTTTCTATCTTTGCTCTCTTCTTACTAAGCTTCATAGCCTTCTTGCTGGTGATCTTCGTCTCGGTATTCCTCTTTCCTTTCTGATTCTTATCTCCTTTTGGCATAGTAACTTCGCATTGTTGAGATCCTTTCATAGGGTCAGAGAGTAATACATCTTCTCTATCAGGGGTAGGTGTTCTACTCATCTGTGAGTCTGCTTGTGTTATTTCAACTTCGACATCCAAGCTTCTGGTTCTAAGTAGCTTTGATCTATTCTCTTGTTCTTCAATCAAGTGTGCTATCCTCCTAGTCATGAAATCTTTTAATTCTTGCTTCTTCTGCTCTAATACTTCTTCTTCTTTTCTTCTGGCTTGACCCTTTTCAATCCAAAGTTTTCCTAGAAATATAGCAAATGGGGTGATGTTCTCAACAAATTTAACAACCTCAAAATCTTCCTCTGTCAAAGTTCCATGAGCACTCATAGATATCTGGGTGATTCTTCCACATAGGGTTATCAACTTTCCTCTAAATAATCCTATTCCTCCCAATGAAGTAATCATAGCAGGCTTTCCTAAAGTTTCCCAAGTTCTTTCTATCATGATATTTACCTGTGTTTATTCATCCAGGACATAGTCAATGTCGAAGTCTCATATTCTTGCTTCTATGTTCTCTTATCCTTTTAAGATCTCTGATAAGTCGATATTTCTATGATCATTTAGGGTTTCTTTCATTTATAGCAATACATTCTCTAATTCTTTCTGGGGTTCTGCCATGGTCTCAGTTTCTTGACCTTCCTCAAGGTTTTCCTGTCTCATATTCATTATTTCAAGATTAGCAATCATTCTAGGGAAATCTAAAACTTCATGATCCATATATTTACAACAAAGACAACTAGGTCTTCTACCAGGGCATTCCTTAGTAAGATGTCCTGGTCTTCTGCAACTGTAACAAAGGATTAATCTTCTTTTTCTTTGAAATTATCCCCAGCCTTTCATGTATTGCGCACTAGAATCATAGTAGATAACCTGCAAAAAAATCTTTCTAGGGTCCTGCATCCATTTGTTAGTCCAAACATTCTTTCTATGCATAGGAATAACATATCTTTCATTATTTTTGTCATATCTACTCATATCAAACCTTCTTTCATCTAGTTGTGCCCCACTTTTCAAGCTAGGACAAAATTTATCAAACATACCTAGATCCATACTTTTGAAACAAAATTTTCCACTTATCTTACCTTTTCAATCAAAAACTTTCACTGTTCTTACCTTTATCAGAGCACAAAGCTTTAACATCTTACCTCTTTAACCAAAAATTCTTACTTTACTTTTATCAGAGCACAAAGCTTTTAGGTCTTACCTCTTTTCTTCAGATCTGACTTTTCTTCTTGGCACAGATCTTCACAAGTCAAGTAGAATGTTGCGCACTAGGGCAACAGATCTACATATGGAGCTTTCTCTCCTTCAGTTCCCAACAATCACAGTTTTGGGTCCCGGCAATAGAACCATTTGTTGGCACAGGGGTAGACCCAAGGTTCAACGCACCAACAAAACCCTAACTACTGGCCCTTTCGGCAACACCTGTGAAGCATATGAAGTCTCGTCTAAGGTAGATACAGGGGTTGTTGTAGGACTCAGATGTCTGCAACCTTAGCTGGGACACAGATCTATGATTGTAACACCTTAACAGAGCACTTAGCGGTTATAGTTCATTAATATTCAGTCTTATTTTGCAGTACAGCTAAACCCTAATAATAGATCACCGCAGTATTCACACAAATCCAATAAACTCAAGCACTTAGCATACCAACATAGATCAGATCTAGCATTCATTCATATTATTCAGCACTAAGTTATCACATTAGATCCTTCTAAGCATATATCAGTGCACTACGCATTTAACCACATAAACAAAATAACAACCATAAATCACTAAGCAACCACAACATAGGTTATACGTGTTTCACCCCCACCCTAGGGCTATGTCCACCAACTCTTCTTCTTTATTTCTTTATGTCAATATTCTACATTCACAGAGCCATGATATATTCCTCTGGAGAGGAGAGGAGATCTGTATGCACTCTGCTATATCCTCCTTTCCTAAGTTATATCACAAAGCCTCTTCACAATCTCTTACAATCACTTGCACTTAGCTTGCAAGTTCTCAACATAGCTTGCACAAAGCACTTACAAGTTGCACTTAGCACAGTGTCTAGCCTCTGTTCGATCACATAGATTGAACTATTTCCTACATCACCTAGATTTCTATTTATACATTACAAAAAGGGCTTAAACATGGGTAAACCCATGGGCCGACATCCCCATACCCGTTACATAAGCCCAAAACCCAAAAATCCCTAAAAAGGGTAAGATATCCCACGATCTCCACTTCGACTTGCGCTCCACCTTCGAAAGCTTGTCGAAGTCCCAAAAGTAGGCCAAACATGACCAAGGATCCTCACAACTTGGTCGAGGGCCAACAATGACTAGGATGAGAGAGTTCATGTTGTCCTTTGGTAATATAGAACCACTACAAATAAGTTACACAAGTATACCCCTTTCCAGTTGATTTATGGGAGAGAAGTAGTAGTATTGGCTAAATTCATCACTCCAAGCTTATGTATTTCCCAACTTACTCAAATGACGGATGATGAGTCTATTGTGGAACGGATTGAAGAGTTGTTGGAATTGGAGGAAGCAATATTTTAGCATATTTTCATCTGACTGTGGAAAAATCAAAGAAAAAATATTGGAATGATAATCACATCAAGACCAAGACTTTTTCTCAAGCTGACCAAGTGTTTCTCTATGAAAGTAAGTACCATAAGCATCTAGGAAATTTGTATATGCATTGGCTTGGACCCTTTATATTTACATAAATTCTAGAATCAGGATTTGTTAGACTAACGCAACTAGATGGTGTTCTTCGACTGATATGGGTGAATGGTGCATGCCTCAAGCCCTATATTTTTTCTCATTAAATAAATTTCATCTGCACTCCTGTCACAGGGAGTGAATAAAGTAATTAGGTTTTAGTTTTGTTTATGTTCAATTTTGTTTTGTCAATAAAGTAGTGACATGTCCACATGTCACTTCGTCCTAGAGTCTAGATGTAATTGTTATTTATTTAAGTCTCGGTCATATCATGCACAAATATGCATGATAAAGGAGGGTATTTCATCTTCGACTATCTTTTGGTTGCATTGCCCATGTGGAAATGGAGGCCACCACAAGGGAAATAGATGACAATGACTCCATACAACAGAATAGCCATGCAGTTTGAGCCTTGGAAAGAAAGAACTAATGTTGAAAATGTATCATTCAACAATGTTTCTTAACAACAGTGGTATAACGATTTTATCAGTGCTACACAGTGCATGCAGATCCCAAAATACATGCTTAATAGGAAAACTGGAAAAATCTAGTTCAGAATGAATAGGGATCACACCTTTGTTTGGACATGTGCTGCGGATGCCTAGACGTTCCATACTCTATTGCTACCCTATTATCTTGATGTGGAATCTTGGGATAAGGAGGTTTTTTCCTGGCCTGGTGTGAAGAAGTTTTAAAATACCTCGGGGGTATCCTATCAACTACCCTAGATTTCATAGCGGGAAGCTCCAGCAACTGTAGATGTTCCTAGTTCTAGTGGAGAAGTAAAGAGAGAGCGCACGCGTTTGGATTCAAATTTAGAAGAGGAGGAAGAAAATATTCCAAATTCAATTCCACAACCACCGCCATTATCATCCATTCCTGACAGCATTTTATTAACATGTAAGGATTTCAAGGAATCCTTTGAAGCTGCTTTTTCAGTTCCATCTAAGAAGATCTGCACCAATTCACCATTTTCATCTACTAGTCTCTCCATTGTCACAGATGCCATCCATATCACCTCACCTCTGCCAATGAAAACAATTTTTCCCCCTCTTCCATCCACTATCCACATTATCTCCATCATTGATGACCCTACTATTACTATTTATAAAAATAATTTCACCCTAGTTCATGAAGAAATAATTATGCCACAAACTACATATGTTGTGAATGTTCAACTAGTCATTCAACCAACCCCTTTTCACACTGATACTAAAATGGTTGAGCATGAGACCATTGATCCCTTAGTTTCAGCTGGTGGATTTTTTGCCACTGTGCCCTTTCCCTCGTCAAATGTTTCATAAGTGAATGTCCCCAATCCTGAGCTACATAAATCTGTAGAAGAGGTAGCTCAATCATTTCCTCATCCTCCACACATTCCTATGGAAATTCCTGAAGAAACCAACTCTGACCATAGAACCAGTTCCATTTGTGAGCATGGTTATCCCTTACTCCAGGATCCTCAACAATTTTTCACAATCCTATAGTTATGTCTGAAGCGCACATAGGTTGCTTCCTTGCTTCCCCATGATGTTTCAGAGAGACTTGCTCATATCTTCCAAGCTACATCTCCAGGTCGTAATGGTGCCAATACTCATAGCCTATCTGAGAGATAAATTGCAAGTGGTCAACCACTTTCCTTGAGGCTACCTATATATTATTCCATCACCAGTAAAGACTTTGTGGCCTGGTCCACCCCACAATTATTGAATTTCATGCATGCCTCGACTGCCCAAATTGATAAACGCATTGTTTATGTAGATCAAGCCAATGAGGATCTAATGCAACAAAGACAACAATTGTGTCATGATTTAGAGGCAATATCAGAGGACCAAGATAAAGCATACAAATTGAATGCACATGGTCAATCAACATTGGATGTTGTCTCTGGGAAATTGGTTGAATTTTGGTCTGCATTACGATAGTCTTCCCCTCAGCTACCCAATGATATTACTCTTGTTGCACCAGTACAATGTGTCGAACTCCTTGCAAATTTATGGTCCCAGTTGGCTAAGAAGATAGATAGTCTACAACAAAAAATGTATGCAATTTGGCTGAAAGAGTGGGAGAAACCTAAGGTTATGCTATAGAAGACAAAACAAGTGGTTGTGGAAGGGGATTTCATTTAGTCTTCCCTTCATGACAAGATTGGGAAATACAACAAAATTTTTATAATGGTCAATGATTAGGTTGGTCTACTGGAAAGAAGGAATAATCTCGTTGAGGAGTTGAGAGTCCAAATTTAGAATATGAATGTGTAGGAAAGGACACAATAGATCCCATTGTGAAACAATCTAAATTCTAATAGATTCAAGAAGTTGATCATCATCTTGATGCAATGTTTGAAGCTGCCCAAACTTCCAAGAAAGAACTAGGTGATTTCAATCCTGAAGTCAAGACTCCATATGTTCATATGCACCAAGTGAATTCTATGGTGGATAAATAACGGGACACTCTTTGCGCTAGTAAACCTCAAGAACTAGATGTTGTTGCAACTCAGAAATTTGTTGCAGGTGCATCTATTTTGGTCCACAAATGGTAAGAATGCTTGGAACAGTATGACAACTTTCATCGACAATCCCTCTAGATTGTACCAAAGTTGGGCCCTTTGTTTGAAGAAAGCCCTAGTAAATAAGTTTAAGGTTGACTCAGGGCAAGTCAATAGTTTTGGTCGGGGTCTGTTTCATTTTCAAATAAAGTGATAAGGAGGAGTAAGCGGCGGAAAAATTCAAATGCATTGCATGGTAACTAGAAGCCTTGAAAGTGGTGGAAAACAAATATTGTGGGTTGATCAAAGAAATATCGAGTGTGGACAGAAGTAGATTTGATTTAGTCAATCGACTTTGTCAAAGGTGTGAAAGTATAAAGAAAAGGGAAATGTAAAGGGAAAAATGTGAATGTTATTATTACTAGTGTTAGGTATTGTCTGGTGTTGGTACTACTTTTACACCTACGATGAGTCTAATCCAGATTATTTTTTCGAACAAAATAAAATAAAAGATATTACAATGAAATACACATAAATATTTCTAGGAACAGAGAAATACAGTAATACATGATTTTTATTAATGAAAGAAATGTACAAACACTGTAAAAATACAGAGTGAAAGACTCACTAGAATGGTGGCATCTTATCTCTGAGAAGAGATGTGATGGATACTCGCATTTGCAAGAACATGATTTTTACAATGAGGCTCTAAAGGCCTTTCTAACATAAGGAAAATCCAAAACCCTAACCCTGGAAGATGAAAATCCAAAAGTTTTGCAGGCCCTTATGGGGGTAGTTGATACGTCAACTTCCCGGGGGATTTTTGCATATGATACATGTTTGGGGTGCTCAATACACCATTGGAAAGTTCTAGACGAAAATAACACATTTCGAATGGCCCACACGAATGGTTTTTTCAATCTTTTGGGCCTGAAATCCCCAACAAACATCGTTTAGGGCCTCAAAACATCCCCAAAAGTTTGGGACTCGAAAAGCTGTCTAAAAATTGTCGAGGTGGAAAACTCTATTTTGAGCCAATGGAATAGGTGGGTGGCCACTAACATCTTCCTGGATCAGAGTCTTGATTCTGTAATGAATCCCATAAAAATATTATCTGAAGATGAAAGAATTGGATCTCACCCAATGGGATAATGTGTTAAAGATCTATGTGTTTTGAGGCATGATCTGTCAAATCTGAAATGTATGAATTCTTGTGTATTACTATAGCTAATAAAATGATGTGATTTGAGGCCTCAAAATTTGGTTTATGGTTATTTTTTATGCTATGAATGGATCTATAGTTCTGTTTTGTATTTTCTTATTCCTTTCCCGTTATTATTTGAATGTTGACGCAACCCGATTTCAAAGGTTAATCTATGGATATGAGTATTGTAGAAATATATTTGATGTTGTATTCTCTATAACTTCCTTAATCATACAAGTCTCAGTTATGCTTCAGGTGAGACCTCCTTCCCTTATAGAAGGTTGAATATGCCAGTATTCCTAGACTACAAAAAAAATATGTTGGTAAATGTCGAGAATGATACGGATTATTTTGAAAATGAAATGAAGGAACATATATAACAATGAAATATATAGAGATATTGTGAGATAACCAAAAATATTGCAATAAACACATAGATACAATAATGCACAATATTTATTAATGAAAGAATGTGCATAAACTGTAAAACTAGAGAGTGAATGACTCACTAGAATGGTGGTAGCTTATCTTTGAGAATATATGTGATGGCTACACTCATTCACAAGAAGATGATCATGTTTACAATGAGGCTCTAAAGGAACTGTTAAAATAAAGAAAATCCAAAACCCTAACCCCAGAAGATGATCTTTATTAAGGAAAGAATGTGCATAAACTGTAAAATTACAGAGTGAATGACTCACTAGAATGGTGGCATCTTATCTTTGAGAATATATGTGATGGCTACGCTCATTCACAAAAAGATGATGATGTTTACAATGAGGCTCTAAAGGAATTTTTAAAATAAATAAAATCCAAAACCCTAACCCCGGAAGATGAAAATACAAAAGGTTTGTGGGCCCCAATGGGGGAAGTTGATACATCAACTTCTCGAGGGCGTAACATTTTGGTCCAAAAAGTATCCAGAAAAGGCTAAGAATAACTCAGAACTCACAAAGGAAACTCAGAACACTCAGAATGTCTTCAGTAGACAAAGAAAGGGCAAACATTTAAAGTTCCCAAAACAATGTGAAAATGGAATGATCATGAAGAGCGCATCGTAAGATTTCTAATCGCACAAATGGTTCGTCAAATGGAGTTATGGTTTGAAATATATTTGTGGTCAAATTTTTGGTCAAACAGGTCCAATCAGCAAGGGACACATCATCTTCTGTACTATTGACGTCATCATGATGTCAACAACTGACACGAGAAGGTGATGTCATCATACAGGATGTTGATGTCACCATGCCATGTGGAAGCACCACAGGCTACCATGTGTCACCCTCCATTGGACTTTTCAGGGGTCCACATGGCCCAATAGGAAAGTGCCACATGGCACCCCCAAGATATGCCACATGGCACCATCCAGAGAGCACCACTTGTCATGTACAGTTGGTTGGGCATGTCATTAGAATCCAAGTGAACCAATGAGAATATGCCAAATGGCCCAATCAACGGGCGACATGTGGCATCCCCAAATCTCCCAAGGACAACCCGTATCCGAAAATTCAAAAAAATATATAGGCAAGACCCTGCCAAATCTAGAAGAGGTCTGCCATATCTAGTGAGAACCATCATATCTAGAAGACGCTAGCTAATTTTGGCAGGAATTATAAACACAAAACTAAAATGGGAGCTCGTGGGGCTTGACCCCGTGACCTCCCCATAGGTAGCGCCTTAACTCTTGCACCCATGCCAATCCGCCTAAACAGTCACATTGAAATATTCGTCTGCAAAAAATTGTTTTAAAGCCGAGTTTTTCCATCCACTGGGGGAGAGGCACGGTCATACATCCGCGGGCATGGATTTCGAGAAAAAAACTTTCATTATTGCAGGTTGCAGTGGGCATGGAAACCAAGACAAGTTTTATCTTGGGCCTGGGAGTGCCAGTGTTAGATCGGAACATGGAGATAGTCATTTCTGGGTAATTTGACGCCACGAATACAATGGTGATGTTTTTTTTCTAATCTAAGCATTAATTCTGCAACTTGATTTCAGAATGAGGTATATTCATGTATTTTCCAAATTCTTTTGTTGATTTATTAAAAGAGCCTACCTATTTGAGAGCAGGACCCAGAGATGTAGTCCACCAGGGACGAACTCCATTATCAAGTTTTTGTGTTCAGATCTAATGCTTATGTCTCTTCATTTATAATTTTTCCCTTCTTTAATGGTGCACTTTAATTTATTCTCATTTAACACAATTCTTTATAAGTCACGATGAAAAGATCCTAGATCATGTTGGTTTCAGAGCAGTCATATTTGACTTGAATTGTTGAGTGTGAATGCTTACTAAGGCCAAGCATAAGAAGGGTGAAGGAACTCTAAATACTTTCAATCCCAAAGTTGGTCGTGTATCCAGAAGGAAGAAAATGGCAGAAGAGGACAAGTGTGATGAACATGAAAAAAACTTTCACATGGTCTTTTATCGCATGTCAGAATTGGTCAAGCGAATGTATGGAGATTACGAGAAGAGGATGAAGAAGAAAGGGAAGAAAAAGGAAGCACATGCAGATGATGATTCTTCGGTAAACCAAGGGGCTGGAGGAGATCCTCTTGAGCCTCCATCTTCACCTTCAAGTTCTATTTCTTATTCCTCTGAGCATTCTCATCATTCTCATCATTCTAGCCATAAAGCCTCTTTTAAGAAACCATTATTAAAGATTGATGTAAAATTTTCTTTACCTATGTTTAATGGAGATGATAATCTTGAAAAGATAGATAATTGGATCTGACATATTGAAGTGTATTTATGTGTCCAGCATATTGATGAAGAGGAGGTTAAATTGAAATTGTCTTCTCTTCGATTGGAAGGCATCGCTCTCATATGGTGGGAGACCAAGCTTTAGGACAGAAGTAAGTGTGGTAATCTTCTTTCCTCATGATCGGAATTTAAATCAGCGATAAGGAAGCAATTTTATGCATTAGGATATTTACATAAAGTAATGATGGAATGTAAAACTTTAAGGCAAGGTAAAGTTCAAACAGTCCAAAGTTTTAGAGAGGAATTTGGGAAGAAAGCAATTTCACTAAACATTCCTTTAGATTCCCATGAAACGTTAATGAATTATATTGGTGCACTTCAAAGTTATAGTCTTCATACTTTACTATTGTTTAGCCCCACCAGTATTGATGAAGTTTGTGTGCAAGCCACTCACCTTGGAAGAAGGGGTAAGAATGGACAGGAGGAAAATCCATTCAATCACTCTAAAAACCATTTCAACGGGAAAGGAAATGGGAAGGACAAGAGGATAGCTGCAGCAAAGAAGGAAGAAGTAAAACCTTCTTGCAACCATTGCGAGAAAACTAGTCATGACAGTGAACATTGTTGGAAACTACATCCAGAGTTAAGGCCAAAGCAATTTGGAGGTAAGGGGAAGCCAAAGACCATTGCTACAGTGCAACATGATCTTGGTTTTGATTCAGGTGACGAAAAAGGGATCACAGTAGTTGGGATGCAAGGTAAATATTCCTTTTATGCATGTTCAAGTTCTTTAAATGAATCACATGATGATGATAAAAGGAGAAGTGCACTCTTCCACATAAGATTTGTATCGAAACATACAATGATAGACACATTATTTGATCTGGGTTCCCAAGTCAATTTAATATTAGAGACACTTGTTAAGAAATTGGAACTAACCACAACACCTCACCATAAACCTTACCCTCTCGGTTGGGTATCTGATAAATCAAAGTTAAATGTCACTAAGTAGTGTAGGTTGAGGTTTGTTATTGCTTCTAAGATGATAGATTAAGTGGATCTAGATGTGGTTTCTTTGGATGTATGTGGTATTGTATTAGGGAGTCCCTATCTGTATGATATAAAGGCTATATTCTTTCGAAAGGAAAACAAATACAATCTTACAAAACATGGAGTGGAATACATCATTAAAGCACACAGCATAAAGGAAAAATCAACACTTGTTAGTTCAGGCCAAGTAAAAAGAGTTATAAACACTAACAAGAATATTGTACTCACGATTGTAAAGGGGGAATGCCATGATAAGTCTGATGTTAATTCTCTTGATCCTTTACAAAAGAATGAATTGTTTGAGATGAGACAGGTCTTTCAGTGGGAACACATCCAACAGAAGACCTTCAACAGTTTAAAGATAGGCATTGTGCCAATGCTCACCTTATCTAACCTTCAGCAGCCATGCAAGTTTGAGACCAGTGCCAGTACAAATGACATAAGGACAAACATGTTTTTTAGATCTCCTACTATTGCATATATTATTTTTAAGAATCTTCCCTTAACTCATATCAATAATGATGGATGGTATACTAATAATGAAATCTTCAAAGATGTATGTAGGATCTTCCAGGGTTTGCAGGCAAAGAAGTTTTGTTTGCAGGACAACTTACTCCACCATTTGAGTAAACCCTGCTTTTCTTCCTATAGGGAAGTCCATGTAACTGAAGAAGCTTTTGTTTCATTTGTAATTGGGTATTTGGGAATTGTAATGTATTTATAGGGATGGAATTTTCCCCAAAGGAAAGTATTTGTAACCACTATTGTAAAGGAATGTGTGTTGTACTTTTGTAATCCCATTATTGAAAGGTCAAGGTTGTACAAACCACTTCCTATTTCCTCTTATCCTTGGGAAAGTTTTTCAGTGGATTTTGTAAGAGGATTTCCCATGACTAGTATGAGTCATGTCTACTTATGTGTAGCAGTGGATGGGTTGTGTGAAAATCGAGTTGCTCTTGTGTTATCCCAGTATGTAAGAGTCCATTTTTGGATGTCCACGTTCATTATATCTGGTCAAGAGTCTTGATTGTTAGGAGTATATTGGAAAAAAATTGGTAGCTCATAGGAACGATGATGGGGAGGAGTATTTCTTTCCATCCACAGGCTAATAGACAAACAAAGGTGGTAAAAAATACGATGGTCCAATTGATTCAAGGATATTGCAGCAAGCATCCTAAGTCATGGGATGATCTGTCATTGTATGTCTAGTCTATGTATAATCAAGTCACTCAAGATTTGCCAGTTGAGACTTGTATTGGGTATTCACCTAAGGTACCCTTGGACTTGATGTATGGGAAAGATTTCTGGGAGAGAGATGTAGCCTGCAAGTTCATTCAGAGGATTCACCAGGTCATCCAAGAAGTCAAGGAGAAGATGGAGGAAGATGTCATCCTAGATCGAGGACTAAGGACTTCACGCAGGAATGACATTACGTATCTTTGAGTATGCCTAAAGGGTACATAGTCCAGCAAGGCATGGTGGATTGAGAAGGAAAGAGTGAGGGAGAAATCCTCTCACTTACTAGTTAATTGATGAAATATTTTGGTGGTCCAAAAATCTCTCAATGGGAAGGTGTGATCCAAAAAGGATCCATAGAAGGATAAGAATAACTCAGAACTCACAGAGGCAACTCAGAATGCTTAGAATGGATTCAGTAGACATAGAAAGGGAAAAACTTCAAAGTTCCCAAAAATCAATGAAAATGGCATGATCCCGAAGAGTGCTTCACAATATTTCTAACAGCGCAAATGTCTCGTCAAATGGAGTTACAATTTGAAAGATAATCGCGGTCAAAGTTGTGGTCAAATAGGGCCAGTTAGCAGGGGATGCATCATAGTCCATACTATTGACATCAAAAGATGACACGGAAGGGTGGTATCATCATACAGGTTGTTGATGTCATCATTCCACATTATAGCACCACAAGTTGCCACTTGTCACCTGCCATTGGACTTTTCAAGGGTCCACATGGGATAATAAGAAAGTGCCATGTGGCACGCTAGGAGATGCCACATGGCACCATCCAGAGAGCACCACATGTCCCATACAGTTGGTTGGGCATGACATCAGCATCCAGGTGGACCAACGAGAAGATTCAATGTGTCCCAATCAGTGGGCGACACGTGGTGTTGGCCCTTGGTTATGAAAGGAAATGGAGAACAAGGAAGAAAAGGTAAAAAGCGAACTTCGCAGGAGACACAGTGACTGTCACTGGGTCAAAATGAGCAAAAGAGTAGAAAAGATGGAGCGAAGTGCGGAAAAGCAAGCCATTCGATGATGAGATCGAGGATGAAAGATAAGCAAGGAAGATGGACTGAGGACAACTCAGGAAGTGGAAAAAGCCACCAATGGATGTTTTGTAGTGCCACACGAGAAGGAAGGAAAGACAGGTTGGCAAAGTCCAGAAAAAGTGGATCAAGTTGACCTAGGGTCTTAGACACCTAGGGTTTTGGTAACTAGGGTTTTGACACCTAGGTTTCGGCCTAAGGCTATCGATGAGGTATTGTAATGTATAAATAAAGGTCAAGAGGACCTGGGTCAGGAAGGGGATGATATTGTTATTGATTTAGCTCTATTGTTTTGGTGAGAGGTCATTGTATTGTGAGAGAGAAGTGTTGAGGGTGAGAGCCTTTTGGTATTGTAATATCTTCAGCTGGGTGTGAAGATCAGATCCTGTAGCTGGGTGCACAAGAAGGGGGAGAGAAATAGAGAAGGAGATAGGATCTGCTGGCCAAAAGCGCAGATCAGAACTATAAGCCTTATATTAATATATCATAATTATAGTTCTGTGGACATAGCCCTAGAGAGAAGGTGAACCACGTATATCTTGTCTTGTGTGAGTGATTAATGCTTTGATCTCTGTCATTATTATGTTGTTATTTACATTACTATGTTAGATCAAGATCTATAGATGCGCAGAGTAGATATCACTGGTAAATGATATACGAATACCATGATTGTTGTTATACAAGATCCACTTGATATTCCCATGGTTGTATACATCTCTGTCCTGCAACCCCCTCATCGATGCTTCAGGTGAGACTGCATCTGCTTCACATGTGTTGCCGAAAGGGCTAGTAGCTAGGGCTTGTTGGTGCGCTCTTGGAGAGAACCCTGGGTCTGCCCCTGTGCCAACAAATGGTTCCATTGCCAGGACCTTGAATCTTTTTAAGGGAATGTCAAGGTGGTTCCCATTGAAGACAGAGATTCAAAAGTGGATAGAGGATCAGGGGAAGGAATTCACTGAAGCCCAGAACAAGAACCCTAAACTAAGTACTGAAGATTGGCTACAAAGATACATCTTCACCAACATTCATGACATCTTTTTTGGAGGAATTCATCAGGAGCTACACGAGTGGTTGGCTAGGTTAGCTAACACACAAATTGAGATCAAATCTAGACCTCCTATGGTTTGGACACTAGCATTGATCCAGAAGGTCAAGAGAATTGACAACACTATATCCAAAGCAGTAGATCACTNGAGTTTGATGTTGACAAAACAGAATCGTATAGCCAAGTCGAGAGATACATTTTCAAAGGACCCAGAGGAAAATTTTTCCACTTTCTAAAGCTAAGAATCAAGATTCTCTTGCATGAAAACCATGTCTTGAATATACAGTAGATTGGTCGGACCTGAAAAGGCTAATGTTCAAGATCTCAGACAGTGACAGTGACACAAAAGCAAGACATACACGCAGTGGGAAAGTATTCTGAGGGGTTCACCTTGAGAACTTGTTTAAGAAAAACTATGGAGAAGAGGGTTTCTACAATGAAGAAGAGGTAGATCTAACAAATGAAGAGCATCCAAAGCCCACCAGAACAGAAGAAGGGGAAGCTAAAGAACTGCACCAAAGTGAGCCAGAAAAATCAAGAACTGCGTGGACTACTGAAGTAAGTAACATTAATCCTCCTATTGTCCCAATAGTACTTAGATGTCAGAATAGTCAGAACCACCAGAATCTTCAGAGTATTGTTACTAGTAGCTCAATATCTACTCAGACAAGAAGCCTAGTCAGCTCTATGGAAAATGAAATGAGACTTCCTTCGTTTAGAGAAGATTGATCTGAAGATCCAGATCCGCATTGGTTTCTGTGTGAATCCGTCTGGAATATTAAAAGCATCATCGATGAAGCCATCAAGAGAACCCAATTCATCACTACGCTAAGGGACCGCTCACTGAGCTAGTACATGAAAATTGTCCAAGGACTGGCACAGCCTAAGCCCCTGAATGAGATCAAGAATGCGTTGATTGCAGAGTTTAAGAAATGTAAGTCTGAGTCCCAATGTATTACAGAAGTAAAAGAGATTAAACAAAGGGTAGCATAACGTGTTTGGGAGTTTGACCAGAGATTCAAGACCCTGAAAGGCTGATTAAATTTTCAGATCCCCGATGAATAGAGCAAAGAATGGTTCATCATTGTGTTGTTACCACACATAAGATTCCCTCTGATGTAGCAGAAGATTGCACCATGGGCAGAAGATTTGGATATTTCCATGAGGCTTGAATCAGCACCGATGGGAGAATCTAGCTTAGGCATTAGCCAGATCATGAGCCAGCTAACTAATTTGTCTTTACAGGTCAAGGATATGAAGAAAGATAAGGGAAAATACAAAAGGGAAGATATTTTTTGTGTAAGATGTAGATCTGAAGGCCATGATAAGGAACAGGGTCCCTTATTTCATGAGTACTTGGCATCAGGGGTGTCGAACCCCTTGAAGCAAGTTAACCTACCCTGGTGCGATGTATACAGAAATAGGCATCTCCCATGTGAGTGCTACTATATGAAGAAGTATGTTCAAACATCCACAAACTTCTATTGTGCATTCTGTAAATTAGTGGGGCACGATGATCGAGATTATAGAGATTATGATCTCATGCATGAAAGGTCGAGAGACATATACAATATTCAAGGTGAAGTACAACAAGAAGGAAACACTCTGCAGTACAACTCTCTGCGAAGAGGAAACTTCAATCCTCACAGTGGATACAAAGGATGAGGATGAGGAGGAGGTATGGGTCGAGGCCGAGGACAAATAATTTGTTACAACTGCGCACAGCCAGGACATTTAGCAAGGGATTGTCAGAATCCTTGAACAACCTATAGTTACTGTAACTCCTTTGAGCATGTCATAGAGGAATGCCCTGTGTTGTTGGCTAAACTTCAGGAAAGATGAGGACCTCAGCAGAACCCACAAGTACAACTGATATATGTTGAACCTTGCGGAGCAGACCCTAGAGTCGTTGTATTCCATTTTTATATGAGTTGGTACTCTCCATGATCTACCTTTCAGTGGTTAAACTGATTTCTGAAGGAACCTGCTTTGATACCAATTGTTGGATTACTGAGAGGGGGGGTGAATAAGTAATAGTGTAATTATAATCATTTTTCTTCAAATGTTATATCAATGTAGAATTATTATCCAATAATGAGCAGTAAGAAATAACAATCACACACATACACAATACACCAATGTTTTACGTGGAAACCCAAATCAATAGAAAACCACGAAATGCTTTTTCTTATATGTCTTGAAGAATTACATTCATTGGAAGAACCAACTTCCATTGTTTTCCAGTTGCAACTGGAAGGACGCTCCAACCCCCTAGTTTCTCAGGCTACAACCTGAGGGAAGTTCCAACTCCCCAATTCTCTGGCTACAACCAGAAGGAGGCTACAACCCCCATTGTTCTCCGGCTACAACCGGAAGGTGGCTACAACCATCTGTCCTTGTCCCGTCCTACCACCCTTAAGTAGAAGTAGAATGATGGAACCATTGTCACACTATCACTGTGAGATATACCATTGTAAACCTGTACCAATAAATCTGAACCATGCATCAACCATGCATCAACCTGTACCTCAACCTGTAATCAACATGTACCATAAACAAGTGCATCAACCATGCACCAACCTGTAATCAACCTAGCCATAAACAAGTGCATCCAACCATGTACCAAGTATGTACTAATCATGTGTCAACTACTCATCAACTATGACTCATCAATATGTACCAACATCATCAACTATACACCTCCTGTATGTGCGCCAACTCATCAACTACTTGTCTCAACCATGTACTCAACATGTACCACAACCAAAAGCCCTCATCAATTTCATCATCCAAATCTGATTTGTAGCTCTATAATAGACCTGGTGTATATGATCACATTCCTACAAACCTTCCTTAACTTTAAAAACAAGAGACTAGCA
>JASDQU010737319.1:112027-123123 GCA_032191745.1 Picea mariana
TTTTCCTTAAATTTTGATTTGACGTTTTTTTAAATAGTATCTTTATTCTGCAAAATGGTTTCTTCCATGATTCCTCAATAGTTTAGCCAAGACCGGGCATCTATATGTCATCCTCTCTTGAGTCGATCGTGGTTATGAATTGATTTTGAATAAATTTTAGGTAGCCTCTTGTCTTCCATATTGTTTGTGTTCTTATACATTAGGTATCTAGTCATAGCCATACTCTCAATGGGAAAGAGGCTTGTTTATATATTAAATTGAAAATTAGTTTTCAAAATTATCACTTAGGTGTGTTTCACATAATTTTTTATTGAATTATAACAATGTTTTATTTAAATTAAAAACAAAAGTTAAATAATTAATATAGATATTTTTTTTAACTTTTTCAAAGAAAATTGAAAAAAAACAAAAAACTCTTTTATATATTTATATAATTTATTTTCTCATCAATATAAAACACCTAATCTAATATATTATTGAAAAGTAATTTTCATTTTAATATATTATTGAAAAGTAATTTTCTTTTTTTTAACCATAAGTAAGTTTGATCTAGGATAGGCCCAAGATCAATCATATTGGCTAACACTTTAACCCAAGAGTATATTCAACAAATTGTAAGCCATATATTTCAATAACTTGTGAGTTAGCAAGGGCCAAGGTGTCTCAAATCCCATCAGCGTGGTCCACTATCCAAGGTGTCATCTATTCTTATGGCGTTATCACAATGGGCCTACATTTCTACTTCAAGGGAATTGAAACTCGATGGGGAAGATAACCTACTCAACCACACGCTATATGAACCTGAGATTTATTATTGAGAATTAAGTATGCCTATTATTATTACTAGTACAAACACATAAAGAATGTGGCACGACATTGAGAGCACCATCTTGTGAAGGTTTTTATGGAATCTTCCCGAAAAATCTATACCTTCTCTATTTATAACAGAGGTTGTTAGTGAAGGTGGGTGGTCAAACGTTTTTGTGGAGGTATTTTTATCGATGCACCTTTTGCTCGAAAACACATGTATTCCAAAAAGGATGAAACCTTCAATAATCACTCACAAAACCATATCAAATATCAACACATCGATGTTTTGACATGGTAAAACCCCTACGTGGAAACATCCATAGCCCCCAGCCAACACGACCACTTGGAGCGGTTTATTAATTCAAAAGAAAAGAGAATATAGACATATTTTACAAAAGAGTTTATCATAATCGATCATCAACAAATGACCCTCCATGCTCTTTAAATAAAGATCATGGACTAATTGGGTGTTAAGACATTGATTAATGGTCATTAAGATCAAGGACAATATGAATAGCCAGATCACTCTTTGTCAGGAACATATCATGACCGTCATATTTCCTAACTACAAATGCATACTAATGCATACTAAAGAAACACGCTAAGAAACACACGTTTACCTAATGATAGATTAGACCAAGTAGATCTTAACTAACTCTTAAGAGTCTAAATATCCAAATATCCCCCCTTAAGAACAACTTGGGATAGGATTGAAGGATTTACAATATTGACACAATAGGAGAAGGAAAGAGGCATTAGAGCCTATCCCCCCTTGATGAAAACTTCTTGATCTCCTAACATAAATTGAAGATTGGAAAACTTCACTTCTGTAAGAGACTTTATGAAAATGTCTACAACTTTATCTTCTCTAGGGAAAATGAGCACTTCAATAACTTGATCATGAATGAGCTTTATGATGAGGTGCATGTGTAGGTTGATGCGTTTTTTGTGCTGATGTTGAATTGGGTATTTCATGAGCTTGATGCTACTCTGATTGTTGCACCAAAGGCTGGTTAGATGTTACTGTTGCAATCCAAACTATGAAAGGATCTGTCGAAGCCACAAGGTTTCCTAACTTGCATTTACTGCATCTCGGTACTATGATTCTGCTAAAGAAACTATAATAGTCTGTTGTTTATTACAGGACCAAGTGACATGTCCTGAACCAAGGCTAAAAACATAACCTACAATTTACTTTTGATCATCAAGGTCGCCGACCCAATTTAAATCAGTGAAACCAACCAATAAAGGAATCCCCCTTGAACTCTAATGTATCTTGAACTGAACTGTACCAAGAATATCGCGATGTATCCTTTTGGTTGCTTTCCAATGGCTTTCATGGGGTTTTTTCATATACCGGGCAACACCACCAACATAAAAGGAAAGATCAGGATGAGTATGAGTCAAGTATAATAGAATACCAACTAACTAATGGTACAGGGTGGAATCAAATTCAGGAGAAGTAGAGGTGGAAGTACGCTTGACTCCAGACTAGAAGGGATAAGGGGTTGGTTTAAAATTTTTGAGTCACTAGCAGTAAGGATAAGGTCATCAACATAAAGGACAAGGATGATGAGATGAATTTCTACTCTCTTGGTATAGACATTAGGATCATAATGACATATAGTCAATCCAATGTCAATAAGAAATCTATCCATTTTGGCATACCAAGCTCGGGAAGCTTGCTTAAGAAAATAAAGAGATTTCTTAAGGAAAAAAACAAGGCTAGATTCATTCTGGACATACCTAGGAGGTTTTTCCATGTCGATTTTTTCTTGCAAATCTTCATGCAAAAAGGAGGATTTCACGTCCATCTGATGGAAATCCCATTTATGTGAGGCATCAAGGGAAAGAAAAAGGCAGATGGAATTCATTTTGGCTACAGGGGAAAATGTTTCATTATAGTCGATTCCTTCAACTTGGGAAAAGCCTTTGGAAACTAACAGAGCCTTTTCTTTCAATACTTCCATTTGATGCATACTTATTTCTATAGACCCATTTACATTTGACAAGTTTTTTTCCTTTTTGAAGAGGTTCAATATCCCAAGTATTAGTTTACATTCAAGAATGATACTCTTTATTCATTGTTGTATCCCAATTTGGATGATGTGAAGCTTCTACAAATGTCTCTGGATCATGAATCTCTAAAAATTGAGACAAAAGAGAATAGGCTCCCTGGAACTGTGAACGTGTCTAATGTTGATATGAAGGATCACCGAAAAGATCACCAGTTGCTTCTTTTGTTGAAACGATCCATCTACGAAGTGAAGGAGTTGGTGTTGGTTCAGGTTCAAAGGAATCATATGGAGGAAGGTGAGCAGAAGGAGGTGGATTTTCATCCTCACTTTCATTATATGAAGAAGAAACCAGAATAGGAACAAAAGAAGGAAAAAACTTTGAAGATGGCTCGCAGGACGAAGAAGCCACAATCGTCGAATTAGGCTCGTAGGCCAAGGGATTTTCATGAAATTGAACATCTCTTCTAATAATAATTTCATTACAATGTGGTTGAAGAATTATATAACCTTTGAAATATTCAAAATAACCAACAAATATACACTTCTCACTTTTAGGTTGCAATTCTTTCCTTTTCTCATCTGGAATGTGAGCCCATGCTATACTTCCAAGTACACGCAAGTGACTTACATCTGGTTTAATTTTAGTCCAAGATTCGTTTGATGTTATACTTTTAAGATCCTTTGTGGGAGTGTGATTTACTATGTAATTTTCACATTTGATGGCTTACGCCTAATACTTTATATTTAATCCCTTAGATTGGATCATACAATTAGCCATTTCGTTTAATGTGTGGTTCTTTCTCTCAGCAACACCATTTTTTTGTGGTGTATATGGAACATTGTGTTGCATTTGGATTTCATGTGTAGTGTAGTAACTTGTAAAATTATTGTTAAGATATTCACCTCCATTATATGTTCTTAGCTTTTGAATTTGATGTCCAGATTGCTTTTCTACAAGGGCCTTGTAGGCCAAGAACTTGTCAAAAAAAAATTCTTAAGTTTTAAGAAGTAAACCCAAGAACGTCTGGAAAAGTCATTAATTAAGGATAATAAATACTTTCACCTAGAAAAATAAGGAGTAGAAGGTGGACCACACAAATCACTGTGAACAAGTTGCAAAGGACCCGAGGTGTGACAAGAGGAATGTTTGTCAAAAATTTCTTAATAATGTTGGTCGAGAACACAACCGGCACAAACACCATGTATGCATGAAATAGGAGGAATACAAGTCACCATTTGTTGATTACATATTTGATGCAATCACCAATAGTTTAGATGACCAAACTGCTCATGCCAAAGTTTGATCAAGTCATCGCTATGAGCAACAAAAGCTGATGAAAAGGATGATGACCCAAAGTTGTCAAACTTGTAGAACCTGGTAATATCATCAACAATTCTAGTTGTAAGAACATGCTTAAGATCTTTTATATCCTTGATTACAACTTGGTGAGGTGAAAACTCTACGATTTTACCTTCACCTAAATGATTGATTTAATATACTGATAGAAGGTTGCAAGAAATACTTGGAACACGTAATACATCATTGAAATGACCATTATCTACTTGAACTGTTCTAGATCCCACAACACTAAGATATATATCATCACCAAAAAATATTTTCTTAGTGTTACATTCATTTAGAGCATAAAATATGTCCTTATCCATAGCCATATGATATGATGCTCTAGAATCGATAATCGACTCCTCAAAAGAAGAAGTAGAAGTTATATTGAAGGAGAAACCATAAGCATAAAATGCATGTCCATGAGAAGAAGAAGAAGAAGAAGTAGAATTAATATTGATGTTGTGCTTCTAAAACTGTCATCCTCTTGAAACATTTGGACTCATTATGACCGTATTTATCACAAATGTTGCAATGTCTGACAGTATTCTTATTTTTATATTTTTCTCCTTTGTCACCATTAGGATTTGAACTTGTATGAGTGGATTTGGGACCCTTTTATTTCTTTTTTTTCTAGTCAGGATGTTCCTTCTTTGGATTCTTGGGTTTATCTTATTGTTGGGTGACTAAGGATTTGTTGGAGGTACCTGTAGTGTTGATCACTCCAATTTGTACAAGCTTATCTTCCTCTTTAATTAAAGCAACCCAAGAGGACTAAAGAGTGAGTTTTTGATAAGATTTACCTAGAGCCTCTCTGATGGCATAAAAGGTGTATACGAACACTAAATATGCACTACCTAGCTTAGAAAGAATAAGATAGATGCAATGCTCTTCCTCCATCTTTATCTCACATTCTTCACCTAAAATTATCAGTGTTTTTTATTTATATATATAGTCTCGAATGAAAGAAAAATCACTTGGAATTAAAGCCAGTACTTGATTTTCTAACTGTTGTGCTAGAATAATATTGTGTTTACCAAACAAAGATTCAATCTTTTCCCAAGCTTCATCGGGGTCATCAATTTATTTAAGGTAGAATATTAAATAAGGAGAGATGGAAATTCCAATTAGTCCACGTGATTGGTCACTCCTATTATCCCATTTGACTTTCATATCAACATGAGTGAGTTTTTTTTTCCTTTCCCAAGATAATCTGGTACAAACCTTTACCCCTTAATAAATCCTCCATATGAGATTACCATTGGAAGTAGTTGGTGTTCGTAAGAAAAATATTACTAGAAGAATCCATATTAAATATGTAGGTAATATGGATTTAAAAACCAAATCTAATGATTTGGATGAAAAGATCTCTAAAAATTAGGCAGTTTTAAAACAAATGGCACTAAAAACATACTTTGGATGTGAAAGTCATGCAATTTTTAAAAAATGCATTAACGGTAACCAAATGACCACTTGGTGGTGTTTTTTTCTTTATGAAGTGACCCACATTTATAAAAAGAAGTGGGGATGAATTTTACAATGAAGTTACTTTATGAAATGAAAACCGCATGAAAAATAAATAACTCTAAAATAAAATATTAAAGTTACTTATAGTGATTCACTTTTATACTTGAAGTGAAATACACTTTACAATTGAGCGTGGAATTTTTCAAAAAAAGTAACAAAAAGAGAGACTTGAACTCAAGACATCTTACTTAATAAGGAAAATTTTAACCAAATGCTCTAGGAAAACATATTGTATTTCTTAACAAGAGGGTTGCGAGTGTTGTTGTTGTTGTTGTTGTGGAAGATGGCCTTAGAGAGCATGCTAAAAAAAAAATATTTTCACACAAGTAAAAACTTTAGCTTTTCGATGACAACAAGGGTTAGATCTCGGTTAACTTACCCGGAAATTACACATTTTCCTATATGTTTATGATTTTTTGAGATACCATAGGGTGCAGGAAAAAGACCATATGGATATCTAAAAGAGTAGAAACCTTGAAAAAAATAATATAAAACCAAAATAATAGTATGCAAAAATTTAAAAATGGCGTATTCAGGATTTATACCTCCGGATTTGACTAAAATGGCCATATCTTGGGTAAACAAAAACCTTATCGAGTGAAACAAAAATTTTTCCTCACCAAAACGAGTGCTCTGGATGCAATGGAATAGTGTTTGTTAAAGATGAGTAAATTTTTGGCCTGAAGAAACAATCTACAAAGGTAACCTACAAACCATCTTTAAGACTTGAAACTAGCCTTTCCAATCTAGAGAAGGATCTCTCTGAGACTTTATCTCTCATGGACAGGTTTCTTTGAAAACATGGATAGATTTAAAACTTTAAGAAAAAATTTTAAGGTCTACTCACAAAAGATAGTGCTTTTAGGGACATGGAGTCAACCCCTGAAAACAAAGAAAACAATTCTTAGTAGATAGAACTCCTCAAAAGAATAAAGGATAAATAAGGTGATGAAATTTGGTGTTTAGTTTGATCATGTAGGGTGAAAGAAGAAAATAAACATACAACAAAATCAGAGCACCACAATGGATGAATTCAGATCTTAGTTGGGAAGATAACAAAATTTAAATCGGTTCAGTCTAGAGCACCACCTAGATGAATTCTGGACTTTAAAATTTACCAATTTAAAAAAGAGGAGAAGTGAAAATGAATATGAATTCGCAACAAATACATACAAAGAAAGGTACAATCTTCAGATCATCACCATTAGAGTATTTGTCTTAATGAACTCAAGAATTTTGCAATTATATGTCCTTATATTCGGGAAATTACTTAGAGGATCAAAATGTCTATACTTTTTGCACCCTGTTTTACATAAAAATAGTCTCTATATATAGAAAGTAAAGCTACACTTAGCTTCTAGGAATCGAACTACTATCTCCTCGAGTTATGGATCTGGTTATTTTAAAATAGAATGACAACATCTACAAAAATTACCAAAAATAGGAAAGTCGATATGGCAATCAGAAACTATCCAGGATGTTATTTACAATCATAAATTATTTTATCAAACCACAATCATTTGGTTGTGATGAATCATCATGTGTATTTCTGCACAATACTATCATCGTTGCGTAGTAAACTTTGGTTTTTGTTGCGCAAATGTTGGTTGTGAAAATTGCATAGTGATTTCACATCGGGGATCTTCATGCTAAGGTTGCGCACATGAATCTAGTTGGTAGCGAAGAATGGGGTCATTCATTTTTTCAGTAGCTTCCTTGTCCTAAGTCATTTGGAGTTATCAGGCTCTGTTTTTCCTTCTCAATGAATTTTTTTGTCTTTTCAAACTCTTCACCTGTCTCAACAAAGATGCATTTCTTTTCAATTTTGATTGAGTGTCAGAGAGAGCTGCACATGCATCGTCAACTGATGCTCTTCATTTATGGAAATGTGCCATGATTATTTCCTCTGATATCCTTTGCTCCTCCCTGAGCTCAAGGATCACATCTTGAGCCTCTCTTATCTTCTTTTTCAGCCAATTTATATTCGTTTATCCTCCTGTTGGTGAGGTAGGAGATCTCTAACCTGCTTGAATATATGATGATAATATTTCAATAATTTTTCCTGCTAACTCCCTTCTCAATTCTCAATTTTCTTGATAGAATTGGGATATGTCATGTTGAACTTTCCTTAGTTGATGTTTCACCTCCTTAGTATTTGCATCTTCCTTACCTAGCTCCATTTTCTTTTCATCAATTACCTGGTTTTCACATTCAACAAGCCCTGGTTGAGTTGTGGCTATGGGAAATATTATGACAGAGGACCTAGTGCGCGGTTTACTAGTAGCTTGGATCTCCTCAATTTCATAAGTAAATCTTAGATTTCTTCTCTTCTTGGATGTTGGTTGACTGAGTGATGTGTCTTACATTTATTTTCCTTTTCTTCTTTCAGTAACATCTACTCTTCTCGCCTTTGATCTATGAAGTGTTGATTCCTTAGAAGATAAGGGAATATCTCCTTTAGGGTCTTTGGGAATGTTTTCTGAAATCAATAAGGAATTCCAATCCTTGTTCAATTTTCCCATCTCTTCAACCAACAACATATTAATTAATGAAAAATGGAATAATTTGTTCTCTGGCTCGTCAACTTTGGCTTAGACACTGTCTTCCATCATTCCTAGCTTCGACACAAGAAGAAAGGTAAGTTTAAGGGATTTCTCCATGTGAAATGCATCAGTAACCTGATGTGATATGGATGCACCTTGCCCAATCTTCCCTCACAGGTGAAGTACCTCCTGATTATCTTCAAAATTTTCTCAAAAGGTTCCAGGAGATACTCACTAGGAGTTTCGGCTCCAATTTTCCGATTTCGATATTCAGGCTTGATGAAATCGATATAACATGAAGTATCTAATGGCATACCTTTAAACCATTTTTCTCCCTGCAGTAGGTAATAAAAATTTATCCCAGAAGAAATAAAGTTGACTATGTAGAAAAACAACTCATTCCATAAGCTAATTTTCAACATGATCCAAATAAAAACCTTGAACATTGACTGGAAGTGATGGAGGATACACAACAAACTCAAAATAGAAGATTTACATAACAATTGGCAATAAACAATATTTTTGTAAAAAAAATATTTGGAGCTTACTGAAAAAACTGTAGATGATGAATAAGTTTTGGAAGTGATGGACAAACATGAAGGGTGACCAATATTTATTCTTGAATGGATAAGGAATGAAATTACAGAAAGGGACGGAAAATCCATAGCGATGAGAAGTTTGAAAGAAAATTAAATATTTTCACAGTGAACTCGTGCAATGGGTACTCCTTTGAAGTGTTCAATAGTAAAAATGATATGGAGTTCTATGATTGTTAACTTTTCTAACTTCATGATTAGGTAATGATGACCTATAATATATTTTGACATGACCTTTACCCTAACCACTTAACTTGACCTTGGTACCTAAATTCTATTTTTTTGACATGACTCAAGACTTAGGAAATTAGACCTTTAGAATTTAAACATGAAAAACCTTACACCCTTTAACCAATTTATGGCCAAACTCCTTACTCTAAATATCAAAAAATTATTTAATTGATCACTGACCTCATAAAATTTGACATACCAACTATGAGTTATTCAGGAAAGTTTTGATTTTTATAAAGATCAAGAAATGACTCTGAAATTTTTTGGACAAACCTTTGACTCTAACTACAAAAAACATGGTGCTAATAGCTAGCTCCAATGGGGATGATATCCTCCCAATGAGGTAAAAATGATTAATATACCAAGTGCCCGACCATTGGGGTTTATTTGATTGAAACCTCTACACTAAAAAAATGAACTTATTTACAAACTGTCTTGACACAACTTTGACCAAACTCGACATAAACTTAGGGCCTTCACTTCGGGCTTCAATTTTCTATTGATTATTGATTGGAATTGCTTCATATGAAAATAAAATGGTTATTTTACAATTGAAATATCCCTTATCCCGTCGATCGAGAAATTTTCTATTGATCTACTATTCTATCTTGCAGATCTAATACACTAGGGGTTTCTGGATGTGTTTTAGTTGTATGTTTGATATCTTAATGGTTATTGCATGTGCATGTCGGTTATTACATGTGCATGTTGCATATTTAAGGTTTAGACAACATATAAAGGATGAATGCAAAAGTAGAGAACATCAACTGCCCAATATCATGTATAATAACCGTTCAAGCATGGAAATACAATAGCCTACTGGAAATATAGAATATAAACATCAGTAAGATATCATGGATCAGTACTAGAATATAATCAAATAACATAAAAATATCTGTGATCAAAATATGATAGCAGATCTGATGCATCCATTGATAGATCGACAAAAATATGCGATTCCGGAGAAATACGGTAACCGATACAAGCTAGAAAACTCGGCCGAAATAATGGACCATCATAATGCACCAAAAACTACTCCAATAGAAGCGCCCTGGCCTCTAGACTGAAATGGATGAGTGTCGGATCTCGGATCTGGTCTCTAAGGGACTGGATCTGGACCCCTGGGGGGTTTGCGCACCTCCTAGAGCACTGGATGTGCCCAAAAGGATCCCACCAATGGAATCTACTACTATATGGATCAAAACGATTATCTCGCCAAATAAGGAAATGGGTTAGAAGGATTTCTCCGGATGTTCTCTGAAACTCCACATGCAACACCAAATGTTTGTCTAGAAGAGCTGCACCCAAAATGGATGAATGAGTTGATATGAAAGATTCGACTGTCAAAATATGATGATAGATGTCTCAATAGAAGCACCCTAGCTGGATCTCAAATGGGTTGGAAGGAAACTACAATCTGGATACGGGTCTCGTGCAACTCTCCAAACCCTCAAACTAGCTTGCGCCCTCATTGGCTAAGTTGCGCACTCTGCAATGGATACTCCTGAAAAGTATGGTGAAATACATGAATGGTATCTCCGATGGGCTAGGGTGTGTTTTTCAACACCGAAACCAGTCAATGGTGGTGGTTTCCTCGAGAAATCCACAAAATAGTAAGGTCAGCTCTCCTCCTCCTCTGGGAACTCTCAACATCAAATCATAACAATGCATAATGAGGAATTAGTTCAAATTCCTCCCTTTATACCTTTTCCAATCTAATTCACCATTGACCTCACTTAAGCTAGGTGCTTTTCCTCCTAAAGTGATTAACTAGTCAATTAAGTCCCCCTTTAACACCTTTTCATTCTAATTCTTTGTTGACTTAGGCTTAAGTGACTTTTCCTAAGTATTTTGTCTTAATTCATTGTTTAGCCATCAATTCCTCCTTATTTTTCCTTCTTGTTCCCTATTTGTGCCTGACTATAGTCTATGGGAACATATAGACTACTAAGTCACTCCCTGCTGGCCTACTCTTGGGAATGGTACATCACAGTCCTCCCTTCCCTAGATTGCTTGTCCTCAAGCAACA
>JASDQU010737319.1:188638-226586 GCA_032191745.1 Picea mariana
TATGGATCGGGCATTTGATAGGGATTCCACTTGGGAATCTAAAGAGCCACTGTGGCTCAGAAGAAGAAGGGGAATTGAACGATCCTGTGAGCGGGAGAGAGTGACGAGGGTATGGTCGCTATCTGCATCAAGTGGTATCAAAGCCCGGATTCTTGTCTGTATACTTCAGGCAAGAGAGAGGTCGAGGAGAAAAGAGAAGCACTCTGATACTCACATCAGGTGATATCAGAGCGGGAATCTGTTTGTATATTGCAGACAGAGGAGCAAGAAGAAGACAAAGTTGTTGAGGACTCTGTGAGTACTTGCTTGCAGGTAGGCAACAGTCCATAGACAGTCAGCAGGACTATGAGAGAATGAAGCTGGAACACTCAGGGATGCAGAGTGACAGTAGCAGGTTTGCCAGGGAGGCAGACAGGGACAACAAGATGGCTACTAAAGGCCATAGAAATAAGAGCAAGGCAGAAAAGCTTGCTAAATGGGATGAAGAAGAGACTAGAAAGCTATATGAATTAAAAGAAGACATAGAGAAGCTGGAACTGCAGATGAGGTAGGAAAAGAAATCCAAGCTGAGATGGGTATATGAATGGCCCATGAGGATGCAAAAGGTGAAATGGCCAGTCAGGGAGTTGATGGTCATGAGACAGCGCAGGCTGTTGAGAAAATGGCTGAGGTATGCTGAAGACCTCAAGGCCACAGAGGAAAAGATGGTTGAGGTATGTAAACCGAAGACTGGGAGAGGTCTCGATGATTGGGATGATGAAGAATTTAAATTGGGGTCATCTGAGGATCTCATAGACTATCAGGAGGACAGCCAGGGAATTTCACATTTCCAGGGGGGCAATGAAAGGAGATCACTGCGGGATCTCGAAGACTGCCAGGAGGGCAGCGGAAGCATCGAAAACTGCCAGAGAGGCAGCGGAAGCGTATTGAACTGCCAGGTGAGCAGAGATGAGAATTTGGGACCATATGAAGGTCTCATGGACTCGGAGGAGAGTTCAATTCAGCAAGAAGTGTTGATGACGATGGGATCAGTTGATCTCATGGTCTTCCAGGGAAGCAGCAGAGGAAGCATCCCATATTGCCAGGTGGGCAGGGATGAGCAGATGAGACTATTTGTGGGTCTCAGAAACTCAGAAGTGAGTTGGAATCAGCCAGAGGAGCTGGCAGAGAAAATGAGCTCGCAAGGAGATTAGCATATGCAGCTGACAGAGGAGGATTTGAGCTGTGTGATGATTGGGGGAATTTCAATATTCCTGTCATTTGCCCCAGAGGAGGCAGAAAATTGTATTGCATATGTGGCAATATCAGAGGAACAGACAACTGTGACTGACAAACAAGAATTGGAGCAGACTTTGGAAGCTGCCCAAGCAGAAGGAGAGAGTGAGCATTCTGAGGAATGTCTCAGCATATTCACCCAGGGAGATGAAAGGAAAAAAGTTGTAGCACTGAAGCTAGAAGCAAAAGAAGCTGAGGAGTGAGCAGATATAATTATCACTCCATGGGAGATGGAGTTGGAGATGCTGGAGAATTGGTTAAACAATCCAAAGCTAGCAAGAGAACTGGTAGAAATTGAGCTGTCAGAGAAGAGAATGACTGAGCAGCAGGTCAGTCAAAGGGAGACTGCAGAGCTAAAGTCTGCAACAGAGTGGCAACTTGAGGCCACAAACGAAGATGAAGATGAAGAAAGAAGTATGGGAGATCATGATGATCTGCCCAATTGCAGAAAATTTTTGCAGCTGAGGAGACTGCAACAACAGGACCATCCACTGGAGCAGATGGATGAAGTAATAGAGGATATCAAAAGGCTGATGGTAGGGTCAACAAAAACTGCCAGTGAGGAGAGGCTGAGTAGAAGAGCAACAACAACAGCAGCAATGCAGAAGCAGTAGCAGCAGCAGGAAGATGGAGCAGATGGGAAGCTCTAAAGAATTGTTTGGGATCCAGGAGGATTTACAACAACTTAGAGGGGAAGCGCATGAGCAGTAGCTCATGATTTTGCAGCTGAGGAGTCTGATGTAGAAGCATCGCTCCATGTCAGCCAGCGAGCCAGCCAGCCATGCCAGCGAATTCAAATCGCACGCTAAAAGAGAGGCGCAATCCTCATTTAAATTTGAAATGAATGTAATTAAATGTCTTAGGCTGGTGAGCCATGGAAGCCGTGCCTTTGAGCAAGCATTAGGTAGATCGGATTTAATGCAAGATCGACTGAGATCTATATCCAGGTGCTGGACTAGACATGCATTGAATGTAATTTATTAGAGTAGGTGAACCTGGAGGGAAGCGCTCGATTGAGCCCCTCAGGTAAAAGAGATTTTAGATCTCATTTTGAGTTGGTGAAGTTGTAGTAGGGGAGAGAAGAGAAGAGCCTGAGAGAGCTCAGGAACACCATTTGTAAAATACAGGCATTTGCCATTTCAATATAATCAGAAGCAGTTTTTTCTGCATGTCATTCTGTATTATATGGGTGTCGGTGTGTATTCCATTTTATGTTGTAGATGTATGTTGGCATTTGCAGGAGTGTGTTTGATTTTAGGGTGAAGGTCTTTGAGGCTTCACACCAGGAGGGTGTGACAGAACACTGCGGGTTCTGAGAGTCATGCACAGAGGTTGCACTTCTGAACTCTGTGGAGTCAGACAAAGATGTGCTGAGGCACAGAAGTTGGAATCATTGAGTCGGGAAGAAGACCTCAAGGTTGTTGAATACGTTGGAGGCAGGGTTGTGTATCTGAGACACAGTTGCAGACAGAATCACTGAGGATTCTATAGGAGCTCTGCCAGGTGGGCATTGAGCGTAAGCACAGCGTGCTGAAGAAAGAACTTGGCTGTGAGTTCGGAGAAGACCAGAATCACTGAGAATTCTGCGAGGCTCTGCCAAGTGGGCATTGAGCAGGTGCAAAGGGTGCACATAAGGAGACAGAACCGTTGGAGTGTTCTGTGGAAGAGAAGATACTCCGCCAGGAGGGCATCGAGGAAGTGTGCAGGTAGGCACAGAAGGAGAAGAGAACTCTTTGAGTTATGCTACTTGAGGAAGAATCCACTGAAGGATCTTCGCTGGGTTACTGAATACCCAGAAGGCTCAGTAAGAAGTTGCTTGAGAAGAGGATAAGCTTAGGAGGAACAACGCTTTTACGCGCAGCAGCGAAGCACAAGATTCGGGAGTTCGTGGAGAGGAGTAGCAAAGGCTGAAGCCTTTGAAAAATTGAAATTATTCCAAGTGCGGGAAGAAAGAGCACCAAATCTCGGGAGGAGCAACATCGGCCGCTAGATTAGCCGATAGAACCTGGGTCGTTGATATTTGAGTCTAGGGAGCAGCCATAGGAGAGCGCACATGGAGAACAGATCTGGGTTGTTAGATCTAAGCAGAGATACCTGATAGTCATCGGATCTACTAAAGCTGCAAGGAAGTTAAGCCTTCGCAGACACGAGGAGTGATCATCGGGACATCGGGAGTATCAAGGACGTGAGGAGAGTCCTTCAGTATCAGAGATCACGAACTAGCGAGGTCAAATATGGACCATTCGTTGGGAGTGGACGCGTGTCATGAGATTACCCACCTCGGGTACTCGGCCATCAGAGGTTGGAAGAGGAATCCATTCGACTTCATGAGAATCGAAACGTCGAGAAGATCGGGACCATCCATTTGAAGAGGATGCGTGGCAAAGATCGAAGGGATCTCGTGAACTCGGGAGTTCGCAGGGTTAGGGCCCAAGTATTGGGTGTTCAAAGTCGCAAGGCGCGAGGACGCGAGGTGGTGAAGGAGCGAGAGGATCATAGCCGTCCATCTCAGGAGGATAGGTGGTAGAGATCGAGAGATCTCGCGAACTCAGAAGCTCATGAGTAGAAGAGCCTAGGTTTTGGGGTTAAAAGTCGTGAGGCGCGAGGTCACGAAGCAGCGAAGTGGCGAAAGGATTGTGGCCGTCCATCTAGGTAGGACAGGTGGCAGAGATCAGAGAGATCTCGCGAACTTGGGGGTTTGCAGGATAAAGGCCCAAGTATTGTGTGTTCAAAGTCACGAGGCACGAGGACACAAGGCAGCGAAGAGGCGAGAGGATCGTAGTCGTCCATTTGAGGAGGGCAGGTGGCGAGAGATCGAGAGATCTCATGAACTCAGGAGTTCGCAGGTTGAGAGCCCAAGTATTGGGTGTTCAAAGTCATGAGGAGGAGATAGCCGTTGGTTCCAGAGCATAGGAGGACCGTTGGATCTGCACGTAGGATCATGTATCGGGCCCTCGCAAGAAAAGGTCTGAGCATTGGGGCACGGGGATCGCGAGGTTGCGAGAAAGTGATACCTTGACAGCTGGAGAGCAGTGTGGGCCATAGCAGAGAGTGAGTGGAATACAGGTGGCACGAAGCCCTCGGGGTCTCGCTGCGAAAAGTCCCGAGGTATTGGCATTAGGAGTTGCGAAGTGCCAAGGAGCGAGATTTGTGTGGATGCGTGGCAGAACATAAGGTGGGACCGCGCATCTCGAGGAATCGCAGAATAGGAAGGCGAAAAGTCGACGGTTCAACCGGCGAGGTCATGAGGTTGCGAGATTGCAAGGTAAAGCCATGATTGCAGAGGTAGTGGTCATATGGTGGGATCTTAGCTGGGAGGGCTAGCGTGTAAGATCCGAGAGCTCATCAGAGTATCGGAGGTCGGAAGGAGGAGAGTACAGTGACCCTCGACAGCAGAAACGCCGAAACCCTAAAAACCCGATAGTGAGTCGGGTTAATCACGGTTCTTGTAGAGACCGCGACAGAAGAAGGTGAGGCCTGTGGATCGGGCATTTGACAAGGATTCCACTTGGGAATCTAAAGAGCCGCTGCAGTTCAGAAGCAGAAGGGGAATCGAACGATCCTGTGAGCGGGAGAGAGTGACGAGGGTACGGTCGCTATCTTCATCATAGAAGCCAGATATCCAATTGATAAACATACATGAATGAATGAGAGAAAATAGGCCCTTACCTCTTCTTTATACTTCCTGCTCACTTGTCTCTCGAAAGTGACTTTTTTTTTTAATTATTAATTAATTAATTAAATAACTTTAATTAATTAATTAACCTTTTTACCTCTGAAAAAGTGCCTTATCTCTCCTTGTGGCTTCCCTGGCCACTAAAATTCACTTCTCATCATCCTATCCTGTAGTTTTGTTCATCCCAATTCCAATGAGATATTACACTGAGATGTTCCTCCAAGTAATGTGCCCAAAATGACCTCCTCAGGGCATTTAATTAACCTATAGCTCAAAATACTCAAAATCGTGGAAATCATTGGAATGCAATGGAGCCAAAGTCGATCTATGCGGAATGGACCATAATGATTAAATAGGATGAACGATGCAAGCCGAACCCCAAAATATCCCTTAATATCTCATGTACTCGCTATAATCTCCAACTGGCTACTTTGGTCATCATAACCCTCTGTAATATAATGATGTCCCAAATTGGAGACATTACAGTCCTCCTTGCTAGAATATTGCTTGTCCTCAAGCAATAACCAAATCCCTCCATGTATAATACAAGGATGCCATGTCAACTTTTAGGCCACACAGTAGAACCCGTCCAAAGATGAACTATTATACAATCCATCACCTGGATTCCATATCAGGAAGTGAACTGTAGTATCTTGTGAAGCATAGTCCTGAAATATATCAACCCAGTGAATCTCCTACACATGCCACATGCCCTCATCTCGGAATGAGTCCATCCTCCAAGACCCTACCAAGATAAACACGACCTCCATAAACTGCTCATGCTAATGCCAGAATGAGGTATTACAAGACTTCCATGAGACACCCTCAAGTGATGTGCTCCCCTCAACATTGAAGCTCAATGGAAAGTCAAAACAAATTTCCCCTGCAAAGGTCCACTCACCCCTGTCATTCAGAAAAATGCTCTAAACTGCAATCCCTAGATCCCATGCTAACCTTTGTCGAAGATCACCATGTTGGACCTGCACTACTCTGACCATGCCTAACTGCTCCATGTCTATATATTGGATCCTCCACTCTTGGGTCCTCAAATTGAAGTACCTCTGAAAATTGGACTTGTTGTCCAAAAACTGCATATGTAAAGAAATCTTTGTGGAAGTAGTACCTGTCCAACCATTTCCATGTCTGATCATGATGATAAAGAGTGAAAAGTTTCCTCACTCCATTGGAAAAATACCTCCAGGACAACTCCAAACCAACCCATGGTGGCATATCTGTCTCTCTGGCACAACCTGGGTCATCACGTAGTGAAACATCCTGCTAACCAAGTGAACTCGTGGATCCCATGGAAAACTTGGAAGTTTATCACTTCCAATATCCTCTAATGGCTCCTGTGTGAGATTGATCACTGTTATAAGTCATCGGTGCTCATCTGGTATAATCTGGCCTATGATGCTCACCATCACATACCAAGTCTCAACTAGCTTTCTATGACGACCCACCTCTATCTAGCTGGATGCCATAAAAACAATCTTGTCAGGTGGTATCGACCTAGCCACTCCCCATGTCCTCAACCACTGTCTATCTCTCCTCATTCTTCTTTCCATGATAAAATTGTTGGGAAAGGATAACAAAGACATCTGTCACTGACCATAGGACTGAAAAATACCACCTACCTTGTTCAATCCCAAGGATTCGACCAAAAGCACGTCTACCAATATCCATGATAACTGCTCACCTGTAGTCATCACTAAACCCCAATCATAAGGTACAACTGGAAGTAACTCCTCCAACTTCTGGTAAACCAATCTCCATCTCTCATCCCCCATGCAACTGCTGAAATGGTGAAGGTGAGATATCATAACTTGTGCTGCTACAAAGGAGTGACATATGCATACTCCCCTAAGTGTGTATCCTCCCTGCAATCCAATACATCCAGCTGAAACTGACTACATATCTCGGCCTATCTCTGTGAACTATCACTCATAACTATATGCCCCGACATACTTGTGTCATCTCCTATACACTCCTTCTGCACCATAGATCTTGGGCATACTACTGAATCAACCTCTACTTGAAGGCCTACCACTATAGGAACCCCAATGGAAGTGTCCTCTATGAACTGGTTCTCCTCTACTAGACCACCAACATCCTCTGGCAAGGTGACTGACTAACATATCTGAGTATCCACAAAGATAGATGAAGTGGATCTCTAACAAATCTCCTCAGGAGGCTCCTCTGATCTGGACTCTAATTCTTAAAGGGATGTTTGTGTGCTACTCAAGAATCCTCGAGTACTCTCCAACTCCTGAGTGAGTTTGTCCACCTCTGATTCTTGCTCCCTCGGAGCCTCATGATACATCACACCAATCCTCAACAGGTAGTCCATGTCTATCAACAACTGATGATAGTCGGTCCTCATCACAAATACTCTCTCCCTGAGATTATGAAAGTCATCCATGAAAAATCCCTCATCCGAACTACCATGTTCCATTGATGTCCTCCAACAGTAATCCATCACTAATGCATGCATTTCATCAATGTACCTAGTGGATGCCATGATCATATCCTCACTGAATCTCAACTGTCCTATCAAGTAGTGTGACTCCTCGTCATAGTCATGTTGGGGTGCCACCTCACATCTCTCATTTCTAGTGCCAACACTGGAATCCTCAACAACACTCTTTGGAAAATATGAAGTGTTGAACTTCCCATTGTCTACTTTTCCACTGGATCCTCCTGTTTTCCACTGCACCTCCACACTAGATGCTATCTCCCTTTGAATCACACTGTATCATGTATGAGTAGTTGTAGCCTCCTGTGCACTCACCCTGCTACTATCAATTGCACCTGGATCCCATATGGATGTGTCCATACACGTGCTATGATCATCCATATCAATGAAGAGTACATCCTCATCACTGCATGTTAGTCCTAGAAGTAAGTGTCCCATCAAGTTGTAAGTCTCCATAGTCTGCTCAACTAATGGAGTCTCCGAAAGAGGTGACTCAATCTCCTCATGTTGATAGGTATGTATAAGGTCCACTGTCTCCAAGTCATGTCTCTCCTCTTGGGTCTAGGGATCCATATGTCCATGGTGTGCATCCCTCACACATGGCTCCTCCATCACATCTGAAATGCCATTGATATCCTCCTGTGACAAGGCTATCATGGGTGTATGAAAATATGACAGTTGTTTCATGGCCCTCCTAGGAAGCTCATCATTTCTTGGTTCTAACATGTGTGAATACCCACTAGTGTCTCTACTCTGCTGAGGTCTAGGGTCATCAACACCATGTGATATGTCTGTTACAATGCAGGTGTTTTCATCATGTCCCTCCAACTATCTATCCACTACACAAGGGTCACCATCCTCCCCAAGTGTGCTATAATCACTAGTATCTTCAAGTGTGCAAGAGTCATTATCCTCCTCAAGCATGTAAGAATCACTAGCCTATGTACTAGCATCATTGCACTACTTAAAATAAGCATCTATCTCTAGCTGTGTGTCCTCACACACCTCATTAGTGCAGACCCCCTACCTCAGTAGGGTCTGTGACCTCTCGGTCTCTGGATGGTTCTCCTTCCTGAGCCGAAATAGATCTTTGGGCTCCTGCTCGAACCCTTTGAACGAATCCACAGGTCTTCTTTATTGAAAACTCGTTATGTAAAAAATTAAGCACTAAGTGTGAGATTTCCCCTCCATGTGATCATCATCGTGATCACAAGCCTTAATCGAGATTTGATATATAAGTCACCCTTCACTCTCTATCTCCCGGTATCCAAAAGTCTGATTCCCGATAAGGGGTCTAGCACTTGCTAACGTCTCCTCTATCCTCCTCCATATGAACCTGTTCTGTTACCCAGGGCCAATCCTTCGGGCATGTCATGTTTCATGATACTGGGGATTCTGATACCAAGCACCTCATTCCTCTCAATCCCGAAAACCTAAAAAGAGCTAACAGTCTTTGGCTCCTTCTTTTCTTTTGTCCACATGACCCTTTCCTGTGACCACGCGCTAACACCAAAAAGTGTTATCGGGTTTTGGCTTTCAGCTTTTCTGGTTACAAGAAAATCCTTGTTCCTCTAGTCCCCAAAAACCGAAATCCAAAATCTCCCACCCTGGTCAACAATCTTCATCCTTTGTGATCTGATGCCTCCTATTCTCCTATCAACCAATGGTGTATATTAAATCTTGACTTTCTATCTTTTGGGTTTCTTGCAAAGTCTTCACTTCCCAACTCCTGGTGATCAAACTCCTGGTGGATTCTAGATCTCTGCCACACATCCTCCATAATGGATGGTATTGATTCTTTCGAGAAATTGGGGGAGTCTTCACTCTTGAACTCTCGGTGAACAAATCCCCGAAATGTGGATCTCTTGACATGCGTCCTCTGAGATGGATGGTCCTGATGCTTTTGGGACTTTGACGAGTCCTCTCTCTTCTATTGTTATGACGGTTAAACCTCACACACCGTCCATTTAGATCTCTTCTCCTTCGCATTATTTCTGTGTCTGGACGTAGATTCAATGATCCAGATTCTCCACCTCTGCCAATCCAACGGAAGTTGTTGCTCCTTATTGAGCTTGAGCTTCTTCCTTTTCCTTGGAATATTTTCAATGCTTGAAGGTCTCAGCCTTTGATGTTTCTCTTGTGAGCCCAGTTCCTTTCAGTCTCATATGCATTATAGAAACACTTACCATCCTGAGTTTTGTCAACTCAAACAACCTCTAAAGGGTTTTTTTGTGCACATTCTTCTCATGCTTTATCTTCTGAGCTTATGGAATTAGAACAAGTCCACTCTCGCACACCCCTGGTGCTGTTGAGATTTCAAATAACTCAGATCCGAAGAATTTCTTTGAAAATAAATGCTTCACGCCCTCCTGGTGTTCTTCTGCTCAATGCCCTCCTAGCATAACTTCACAGAATCCTCAGAAATTTTGTTTTCTCCCTGAACTTGACAAAGAGTTCTTCCCATGCACTTGTTTCACTTACTCACCTAGCAGAGCTTCTACAAAATCTTCATTTATTCTATCTTCTCTCTTTCCGTGCCCTCCTCTGCACAGTCTCACCTCCAAGGTGTTCAACAACCTTGAGGCTTCTCCCTTGAGCCTATGATTCCTATGGTGCGCCCTCTTGGCACGTCTTTGCTCGAATTCCATAGAACTCAAAAGTGCACTCTTGCACTGGCTTATAGATCCCTCAATAATATGTCATGCAACCTCTTGCATGAAGCCACAAAGAACCCAGACTGAAAATCAAAGAACTCACAGACAACAATTTTTGTCTATCCCTGCAAATGTAAATCTAAAATACATCTACAGCATATTTGAGCACACACATATGAAATTCAATTGAATAAAACACACAAAGACTCAAGTGCAAGAAAAATTGCTCTTTGTATTAATAACAATGCCTGTACAGAAGTTATAAAAGCTCGGACTGCAACAGAGTCTCGACTCTCCTCTCTTCTCTTCTCTTTGTCCCTGCTAGTTCTAATGAATACAGATACAAAAGATATTTTTACAAAAGGGGGCTCCTCAATCTCTTCCCTCCATCTCACGTAGTCTTATTTATTACATTGAATGGATATTCAATGGTGGTCTAGTCCGAATTGTATCTAGACCTTCAACCTGTTGTCATCCATTAAAGGCGACTCTAACTAGTGCATGCACAAATACATGGCTTTTGGATCTACCAGTCTTACAATCATTTAATTCAAATTAAAATTTTGAAAACGAGAGGGTTGTGCCTCTCTCCTCCATTGAATGCGCGTTTTGATGTACTGGCTAGCTCATTCTTTGGTGACGTGGAGCGATACTCCTGCATCACTCATCCTCACTATCATAGTTTACCTCAGTAATATTCTTCTTACCCTTACCCATACACCTATGATCTGGTTCCCAAGGCACCTTGCAATTGTAGCAAAGTTGTGTGGTCCTAATGGGTGTGGGGTTTCTCTATTCTTCCAACCATATAGCTTCTTTGGCTCTCTTTTTATCTACTATGATGATCCTGTGTAAAACACACTCTTTTCTCCAACTAGGATTTCTTAAGGCTACATATTGTGAAAAGGTTATTTGAGCCCTAGTTTCCTTGCTAAGGCCGGAATATTTTATCTCACAGTAAATTATCTCAAGGTATATCTTGTCCATTATCCTTATGGAAGACCCCTCTATGGCTCTGCATGCATGTGCTAATTCCCACTAGCTGGAAGGAATCTAAGCTCTGATACCATTGTAATGTTCCCAAGACAAGATGCAAGGAACATCATTGTTTTGGGTGTGTTTTAAAACTTTTACTGAGTGTGACATTTCGTCACACACTTCGTGGATTTACTTGTCTGTATGTGTTTTACTTGCAGGCTGGCCTCTTGATTTCGATATTAGGGTTTATGTTGATGATTTATATGTGTGATACAGAAATAAACAAGAAGGTACCATAATGGAACATATCTCAACCATCTGCAAGATCAACAATATGATAGATAAGCCCAAAACACCTTAGATATGATTTTATTCATAAATAGAAGAATCTGATACAATGAAGATGTTGATATCGAATGCTCAACAAATGGCTCCAATAAATAATATAGAAGCTGCAAAAAAATTCTCCAATAGAATACCACAAGCCTCCAAAGGCTGGATAACAATTAAGACCAATACACGAATGAGATCTGAGTCATATGAAGTACCAACCCTCAAGATGGAAGATGCCACACCCTGTTGGATCATTGAATAGCCTCAACAATTTGGCCCTGCTGCCAAAGAAGTCCAACTGCTCCAATGAAGATTCCAAATAGTAGATCGGGTAACTGCAAGAACAACCCAGGTGCTCAAATCTCCAATATCCTCTCCAAACTCATGGATCTACCTCTCCTCCAAGGAATGGTGTGCCCCCTAGATTCTTGGAACCCTAGATAATTCTCCCTCCCTCCTAGAGACCTCCAAAGGCTCCACAAACCTGCTAGAATGATAGATCAAGACACAACAATGAAAACCCAAGTGCTCAGATCATCAAAGAAACTGCTAGACCCTTGGATCTAGCCACCCTTCAAAAAATGGTGCACCCTCCTCTTGGGAATTCGTCCCACTCTTAATACAAATAAATCCTCCACCAAATTACCTCTAGAATCCACCAAGAATAGTGCCATGACACCTGCAAAGGAAACCCAATACCTGGAATTCCCAAAATCTCTTCTCCTTATCTAGATCAAATCCTCCCTCAATGGATGGTCCACCCCTCTTGCTGGAAACCCACAACCGGTGCACCCTCTCTCTTTATACACCTGTAACTAGTGTAGAATCCTCCTGCAACTGAGTAGATTTGGACTAGAATGTTGTGGGCTAGTATTTTATCCCCGAGACCAAGCTTGGGACAAGCTAGGTGGAATATTTCACCATCGAATCATCCTCTAGGGTTTGTTAAGTCAAAACCCTCAAAACCCCCAACAAATGGGCCCTCTAGCTAGAAGAAAGATATCCAAATGATAAACATACATGAATGAATGAGATAATAGAGGCCCTTGCCTCTTCTGTGTACTTCCTTCTCACTTGTCTCTCCAAAGTGACTTTTCTTTTTTGATTATTAATTAATTAATTAACCTTTTTACCTCTGAAAAGTGTGTTATCTCTCCTTTTGTCTTTCCTGGCCACTGGAATTCACATCTCATCATCCTATGCTATAGTGTTGTTCCTCCCGATTCCAATGAGATATTACACTGAGAGGTTCCTCCAAGCAATGTGCCCAAAATGACCTCCTAAGTGCATTTAATTCACCTATAGCTCAAAATACTCAAAATCATGGAAATCGTTGGAATGCAATGAAACCAAATCCGATCTATGAGGAATGGATCATAATGATGAAATAGGATGAGCGATGCAAGCCAGACCCCAAAATATCCCTCAATAGCTCATGTACTCACTATAATCTCCAACTGACTACTCTGGTCATCATAATCCTCTGTAATGTAATAATGTCCCAAATTGGGGACATTGCAAAGGGAAGGATGATGGTTAGAAGATTTATTTTTTTGTGCCTTGGCCCATTGGAAAGCACATCATAGACAAGTAGGATTATCTTGCTCATAGATTGGGTGGTAGGTCATATTAGTTGGACACCAGGAGAAATTTAGAAGAGAACATTGAGAGGAACAACAAAGAAGGTTGCTACATGTAATCGCGTTCACAAACATTCACTTCACAACATAGATAAGATTGGCATAAAAATATTGACTAGATTGGTTGCTAAGACTATATAAGGGGTTTTTGATAGATGGCCAAAGTGGCTTCAACTGCAAGTATCTATGGATTGCAATTGTGGCATGCACTCATTAGGAGCACATCGACTGGGCATGCATCCATTAGGTGCACATCCACGAAATGCACTTGAGCACATTGTTTGGCAGACTTGGGCATAGTTAGGTGAACTATGATAGTTTGCACATAGTTGGATGGATTTGGGCTGATTTGGATGGACTCGGGTGGACTAGGAACACTTGGGCCAAGTTTGATAGACATCGAAAGAGTCGGTTGTATCATGCAAAATTGGGTAGTGTTGGATGGATGAACTAGGTTGATATGGGATGAATTGGACCTAAGAATTGTCCATAGGCTTGAGATGACATTTCCAACCTTATGCAGACTTGGGCACACTATCAAGCATAGTTGTTGGACATGAACAGTTTGAAAACAAGTCATCGAGGGAATCAAGTTAGCTATGTGGGAATTTAGGTCCACCTTATAATGGAGGGGCTTGGAAGTTCAAGGAAATCCTCATAGAAAAAATTTCTAAGCCATAAGTGAAAAAGATCATTCATAAAAAGTGCAAAGGAGCTATGTGGTTGTACTATGTTGATAGTTAGGCATATAGGGAAGATTGCAATAGATAAGTGAGGTTCATGGGTTGGAGTAACAATTCTTGTAGGTTGTTGTGCATTCAATAATTGTAGTCTGTAAATGAGCCATAGGGGGTTGACCCTGCTCCTTTGTTGTACATTGTAACATTCTCCCAATAAATAAAGTCAAGACACTTGACTTGGGTGTTTCCCATAAAGGTGTGGCTTTTCTTATGTTCCATAAGTGTTGATATCGGTTATGTTAATTATTGTTGGGATGTTTTAGAGGCCATGGTTGGACATGTGACCACTTTTGGACAATATTGGTTTAGTAGACTTGGTTTTCTTGATATTTTGTACTTCAATCTTAAGTTGTGGGTAAACCTTAAGTGAATAGGCATATTATAGTTGTAGTTAATGTGATTTGGCCAAGCCCCTACGACCAAGGAAAGGAAGTGATGCATAGTCCTAGGTTTAAAAATAGGTTTGGGAGGACCTTAAGATTGGAAAGAAAAAAAGGGTAGAATGTAGGTCCATGGTAGGTGGTATCAGAGCATACTCTTCCCCATATATGATAGGTAGTATATAACAGATGGCTTCATAGTTGATTTTGTGACAATTTTAGTTCTCTCAATTGTGACAAGTGAAGTAACTTGAAGCAAAGAAACAAACTTTGGAACAAGCCTCCAGACATTTGATTGAGTGCCAAAGGCTCGATAACATGTAGATGATAGCATCCGTGGACAAGATCCAAAGACTTTGAGGATGAGAAATACGCCTATATATTTAGAAGGGAATATCGAGAAGATGACAAGCTCTCTTTGTAAGAATGGATAGAAGGGATAATATTTTGAAGAGGAAATGTACACATGGACCAGACCTGTAACAATGCTATAGAGGAATTTAAAAACACCATGAACCTGATGACTATAACCTTGAACACCAATGTAAATGAATGGTTGAGAATGGTGGAATAATTATTGAATTCTATTGTGACAAAAGTGAAATAAAAGGAAGACACCATTAACATGTTGAAATGAGTTATTTACAACGGGCATAGTTTGTCAATTCCTATGACAATATATATCAAGGACCCATAATTGTACGATGGAACCCACAACACTAAGTTACTTGGTAACTTTTGTTGGGATATTGAATAGTGCTTGGAATAAATGAATGGAAGTTCATATGCAACCAAGGAAAATACTATTCAATGTTCTTGACAAGTAACACAAATATTTTGTGGAGAAGTTGTGTGAAGGACTTGGTAGTTGAGCACAATACATAGAATATTGAAAATTGGGTAAAGATTAAAGTAACCCTGAAGGCTTAGTTTGGGCTACAGAGTCAGTTTTATCTTACATGGATTCAATTATCAGTTCTAAAGCATATTGGCCAGATTCAAGCATACATAAAGGATATTTTAAGAATCATGTTAGAAATAAAAAATATTTCTAAAGAAGGAAGTTGTTCAATGACATGAATTTATTTCAACCTTGGGCATAAAATGATATGTGACACCAGATTGTGGAAAACCTTGCAGTAGCCATCATTTTAGTAGACATGATTTTGGACTATAAGGAAAAGGAAAAAGGTGGTCCTAGGAGAGGTGAGGATTCTCTAGGAGAGAATCAATATGGAAAGAACGAGAAGAAACAAAAAGGAAAGGCAAATCCATTTGGGAATTCTAGCGAGAACAAGGCCACACAAGTAGATGCTCTTAAGGAAAAAAGTAAGACTATTTATTTTTGGATTTATGTAAAGGATCATTATGCAAATAATTTTTCAATGAAGTGGAAGTTATATGTTGTGTAGCAATTGAAAAAACCCTCCATTGGTGTTTTTTAATTCCTAAGGAAGGTGAAGGAAACATCTATGTCTCACTTAGATTGTTTAGTCATCCTTTCAAACCAATATCCAGGTGACATCCTTACAGTAAGAAATGGGAATGCAGTTTTTTGTGGAATGAATTCTTTAATTATGGTTTCTATAAATAATCAAGGGTCTAAGCATCCTTGCAGTAGAGAAATTGGAAGTGTTTATCTTGATAATCAATCAAAAGGTAGGACTTCAAGAAAAGGTCTTGTGCAATATTTGATGGACAGTATTTTAGTGAAGGCATTGAAGTAGATGCTCACTAGGTTTGAATCCATACTAGACTCCACAATGACAAAAATGGTTGTATTGGTGGATGTTTTATTAGATAAGAAATATATTCTAGTTCTAAGAGGATGTATGTGGATAATGGAAGATTCAGCCAAGGAAGCTAGTGAAGCATTCGAGCTATATGGGATAGGATTGATAATAGACCAAGATGAAAAATTTGGAGCATAGAGACCCTAGTATGTGATAAACAAAGAAGAGGTTGAATCCTCTTTGGGAAAACTTGAGAAGTATGTTTGGAAGATGACCCAAAAATTGAATATTTCTAGAAGAGGGCGATGGAAGAATTGGTTTGAATGTTCCTCTTTTGATTTGTTTGACCTAAAATTAAGGCAATCGTACAAAAATTCATGTGGCTTGGTGAATTATGGATAGATTATTGGTACAAATGTTGGCATTGGCTTTGGATTCTACCTTACATCCCTACAATGGTGTACACAAGAGAAAAAAACATCATTTGGAGGAGTTTCTACTGGCATAAAAAGGAGTGCTACAAGATCCTAAAGGGTTACCACCCAAGGGTAATATGGATCACACAACTCAATTATTGTGAGACTTCCCATTCTTGAATATTGGCTTGTATAGACAATTCGACCAAGCACCTCGCCTTGTGTGCCAACTATCATAATTGTACCAAAAAGGGATGGGAATTGGATAATGTGTATCGACTACAAAGCATTAAACAATGTTACACTAAGAAAAAAATATCCTTTTCCCGGGATCGATGATCTGTTAGATCAGTTCTAGCATGAAAAATATTTCACTCAAATCGGGATACCACCAAGTATGCATTAAGGAAGAAAATTCAAAACACCTAGAAGAGTCCCTACAAGACAAGGAAATGTTTTTATGAATGGTTGGTTAGGCCATTTGGTTTTTTTAATGCACTCACTACATTTATGATACAGATGAATGATGTATTATGCCCATATCTAGATTCAATTGTTATAATCTATTTGGATGATATACAAGTTTATAGTGATACCTAGGAGGAGAAAATATAACATCTCATGTAGGTGCTAGAGTCTCTATAGAAGCACCAACTACTCGCTAACCTCAATAAATGTGAGTTTCCTCAGCAGTATCTAATGTATGTGGGGTATGTGATCGATGGAGGGGAGGTCAAGATAGATCCTGCAAATATGGAAGCCATCATGAAATGGCCAATTCCTAAAAATTATACTAAAATTAGGAGGTTTTTGGGGGCAGCATATCACTTGAGGAATATCATAGCTTCATTTTCAGTATTAACTGCACCACTCTATGCCAAAAGACGAGTGTTAAGAGTTTCATTTGGGGGAAGAATCAGTATAAGGATTTTGATGAGATTAAAATAAATATCACTCAAGCTCAAATTCTTTCATTACCAAACTTGTGAAATCCTTTCAAAGTGGAGATAGATGCAAGTGGGTATGCCATGGTAGCAGTTTTAATGCAAGGAGGAAGGCATGTATGTTATCATTCAGAAATATTTCATGGGACAATTCTCAATTACCCTACCAATGAGAAATAACTCTATGCCCTGGTTCGACATGTCAAGAAGTCGAAACACTATTTGATGGGAAATAAGACCATCATCCACTCAAATCACTAACTACTACAATATTTGTAGGCTCAGAGTAAGATACAACAAACTAGACATTATAAGTGGATGAGGTTTTTATAACAATTTCATCTAGTCATCAAGTATAAGAAGGGTAAAACAAATAGGTTGGCATACATTCTTTCAAGGACACTAACATCCAATATTACAACCTTGGGAACTATGATGTACATGGATCCTTTTACCCATCATGTATACATAAAGTCATACACAAAATATGAGAACTTCGAGGAGGTGTTTCAAGATAACCAACAAAACACAATTAAAACATGATAGAAATTACATGTAACCCTTATTTAAATGAAGTACAGATGTTGATAAAAAAGTTTTCCAAAATCCCTTGATCCACTCTTCAATTAATAGGGGGGAATCACACCTAACAATTGATTTTCCACCCAACCAATGCAACTCCCTTCATAAGTATTTCTCCCCTTAACAGGGTTCAATATCAATGAGGTGATGAAGTTCAGGGAACATAGAAACTCTCTCCAATTAATTCATAATTTACCAAATTAATATCACAAAATAAAATCCCAGATGATCAATCTCAGTGTGGTGGAGAGGCTATTTGTATATATAACTCCACAAACCTTGCAACGTATGGTTTGTAAGGGTCATACTACCACATTCACCCCTAGATATCACAACCATACTCAACAATGGTACTCCTCTTGAAGGATCTTACTACCACCCTTTCCCTTAGTGCATGGAGTCACATTCAGTAGTGGCATCCTTAGGGACTAAAAATAATAAAATAGGTATCTAGTAAAAAACTAATCCCTAGTACCCTATCAATGGGGAATATATTCCTAGCCTCTTAGTCCACTCAAACCATGTCAAAGAAAATTGTAATATACTCTACCAAGTATGCAACTCAAATCACAGGTTCTAACATATTAATGGTAAAATATATTAACATCTCCTCATGAGACAACCAAACCCTATGTAAGGTAGGAAGATGTTTTTGTATTCCCTCCTAAGTGTAACATCCTTTTCAATATTTGACTCTTGGAACGTCCCTTTATTATGAAAGGGAGAAATTACAAGTGTCAAGAATAATGTCTCACAACACTTTCCCTTTTTAGTAAAGTTAAATTTAGAGTTCATTTCTCAAGTTTCTCCCCATCCCCAAGGATTGCTACGCTATAAGATATGGTGTTTCTCCTCCTTGAGTAAGAATTCCTTCCCTTGAGTGCATTTCTGATGCAGGAGCATCATCATCAAGCGTGAGTGGAAGATATCTTAGCACATTGGCACACATTTTGAAGTGATTTTTGAATTCAAGAAGGGCATATCATGGAGATATCTTGAAAAGATTGTAATTAAAGAAATTCTTTAATTCTTAGGAGTTGAACGATCGCATGAGATCAATGGGGAATGAATTTTTCTTTAATGTAGTAGCTTGAAGTACAGATTCAAAGCACTTTCTCTTATCTGTCTGTCTCAAACATTTATTGCAATAAATCGTTAGTTGTTGAAATATTTTATTCTATAGGATAACACTAAGGTAGTTGTAGGGAAAATCTCTATGAGCCCACTTGTATAAATAAATGTATTGTTTCCTAAATTAGGTTGTTGTTGAAGTAGAGGTTGTTGTTGGAACTTAGTTGAATGATGTTGATGGTTATTGTCGTTGAAGAGTATTGTAGATGAATGTTATTGTTGTTGAAGCTTATCAAAGTTGTATGAGTCCATGTGCATATCATCTGAATGAATATAACAAAGAAGCATTGATCCACATGTTTGTTGTTGTTGTTACTGTGTCTATCTGAATGAATGAATGGTAGTTTTTTTTCTAATTGCAATTCTATGTTGTTACTTATTCTTATGTTATTAATGCACTTACATGGTTGAATGTATGAATCTGTGAGATATTAGATAATTTTCAATTGTTTCTCTTCTACGAGCCTATGCAAGGAGTGCATAGTGTCCACAAGGTGTGCGTTGATAGAGTTTGTTTCAACTTAGAAGCTCATAAGATATAACATGAAACTTTTGTTTGCAAGGAGTACACAAGTTTCACGTTATTTGTACTCCTTTCAAACAAGAGTTTCATGTTATATCTTCTGGATCTTGTTTACAAGGAGTACATATTTTGTTTTGACTTGGAAGGTCTAGAAGGGATAGATTAAAGGTGTGAGTGGGAGAAAATGTACTCAGAGTCATATTATTCAAGAGGAACAATTCAGCCATATAAGAAATGTTGTAAGGAGTGAACAATCTACCATCAAGAATTAAGTTGAAGGAAGCTTATTGCAAGGTGTGTGTAGAATCTATATTTGGCTAAGTACCGAAGAAGTCATTAAAAGGAGTTTAGAGTGTCGAGGAGGAACAAGTTTAGGAGAGAGAACTTGGAGCTTTGTAAGAAAGGAGTGCATAATTATTCGCAAGGAGTGTGTTGACAGATCCTTTTGACTCAGAAGCTCAGGAGAAGTAACTTAAGGGTATTTCCCAGAGGAATATAAAGAGTTGTTTCCAGGTATGCATAGTCATCCACAAGAAGTTGAGTCATGGAAGAAGGCTTGTTGCAAGGCGTGCATAGAGTCAAAATTCAACCAAGTGTCGAAGAAGCTCTCTGAGGATTTAGTAGTTCGAAGGAAAAACAAGCTTAGGAGGGAGAGCAGGTGAGAATTCTTCAATAAGGGAGGATCCCTTAAAGATTCTCGAAATTAACGAGAAAGATCCATTCAGGAGGAAGTGGGATCTTTCCAAAATGTCAGATCTAGGAGATTTGTGCAGAGGTTAGTTGAGGAGTCTTTATGCACTTTGTGGTTCAAAGGGTTTGAAAGTTCTTAAGAAGCAGGGTATCTGAAGTCGCGAAGTGATCCTAGTCATTGGCTGCAAGAGGAATACGTGGTCGCATATCATAGAGTTCATGGGAAAGAAATACTAAAGCATTGCATGGAGAAAGTGAAATATTCACAAAGTCCCGAAGGCTGAAGTAGATTTGGACCGTCGAATACACAAGGACACATGATAGAGATTTGTGTGTTTCGACAAAAACACATTTCAGAAGAAATCGAGGGTGGAGGTTGCAAAACCACTAGTGCTTGAAGTCAAGAAGAGGGTTGGCTTGAGGTTATATCCCGCGACCATATGAGAAGAAGAGCCTAGCCATTAGAGCTAGTGCCTGCTAGTTAAAGTTACCAGAGGCACCAGAAAACAATTGTGTGGGTAATTCAAAACCCGTGAGGTAAGAATCGAGGGCCTGTGTAAGTTGTTCTAGGGTCTTCTAGAGGCCCAAAAATATGATTTGACCTTAGTGTTGTGAAGATCCTTGACTGGGAGGTCGCGCAACCCCTAGGAGGAGAGGGGTAGAATTCAAGTGGTATCAGAGTTGCACGTTTCCTTGCAGACAGTAGGAAAAGGAGAAATGATACAAAGAGGTAGAATGATACCATCAAGTGGTAGTTGTGTGAAGGACAAAAGTTCAGCACAATGCCTCCTAGAATATGTACAAACCCACTTGTAGCAAATCAAGTTGTGGAAAGAGAAATGAGAGAACTGTGTGCAAAGTTGGATGTTATGGAGACAACACAAAGGAGAGAACCTGATGTTGGAGACATTGATGATGTGGAGAACGAAGAAGTGGAAGTTGAAGAAGTTGTATCAGAGGATGTTGCAAAGGAACACTTGTTGAAAGCAGTTATCAAGCTAGGAGATAGAGCAAAGATAGACATCCTGATGTATGAAGAAAATTTAGATGTTGAAGAATTTTTGGATCGGATAAGATCCATGAATAAGTATGTCGACTATGAATATGTCGATGAGGAGAATAAGGTGAAGCATGTTGTCACTAGATTAAAAGGACATGCAATGTTGTGGTGGGATGAACTAAAAGATGAAAGAAGATGAAAAGGCAAGAAAAAGATCAAGCATTGGGATAGAATGGTAGCCAATTTGAAGGCTAAATCCAACCCAAGGATTATGAGACAAATTTGTTCAGAAAGTTGTAGAACCTGAGACAGAAGGGAATGACAATGAAAGAGTACACAGAGTAGTTCTACAAACTGAACATTAGGAATAGAAAGAGAGAAAAATATGATGAAACGGTTTCCAGGTATATAAATAGCCCGAGATATGAAATCTAGGATGAAATCAACATGGTAACAATAAAGATAGTGGAGGATGCTTACCAGATTGCATTGAAGGAAGAGGAGAAGTTGTCCATAAAATAGAGCCAGCGAAGCATAGGAAGAAGTATGAACATAGGTAAGGGAATTGTCCATGATAAGGCATAGAATCCCAAGGTGGAGACTGAAAAACCACATAATCACTCAGAAAGAGGAGGAAGTTCTCGAGGGAGACAAAGTGGTGGAATAAATTATTTTCCTTGAGGAAGAGAAAGAGGCAAAGGAGGAGAAGTGAAGTGTTATGCCTATGGAAAGACATGACACATATCTTGGGAATGTTCCAAGAGAAAGAAAGAAGGAGGAGGTGAATCTCACATTTCGAAAGAGAAGAAGAAGAATGTTAAGGAAGAAAGTGCAGAAGATGGGAGATCTTTTATGATGAAGAAGGTTCTCTTGAATCCAGAGCCAAAGGTGGAAAAACCAATGCAAAGGAACAGTTTGTTCAAAATTTATTGTAAGACTAAAGATAGAGTATGCAAGGTGATAATTGACAATGGGAGCACTGATAAGTTAGTATCCACATAGATGGTGGAGAAGTTGGAGTTGGAGACAACTGTACATTCGAGTCCATATAGAGTCTCATGGTTGCAGAAGGGACACCAGGTAATGGTAACTAAACAATGTCTAGTTTAATTTAATATAGGAGGATATAGAGATGAGATTTTGTGTGATGTTATTCCCATGGATGTATGTCATATTTTTTTGGGGATACCATGGAAATATGGAAAGAATCTCATTCATTATGGAAGAAAAAATACTTATACCTTGGAGACAAATGGTAGGAAACACATGTTACTACCAATTGAGGAAAAGAAAATGAAGGAAGAATTCAATACAAGTATACTTCTCATGAGTGGAAAGGAACTCTTGAGTGAAATCAAGAAGGAATAGGAGATGCAATTTGTTGTGGTAAGGAAACCCAGATTCATCCTTACAGGTACATCTATGGATGATCTACCTGAATAAATTTAGGAGCTGTTAGAAAATTTTGCTGACATAGTAGTGGATGAGTTACCTAACTCATTGCCACCCATCAGGAGTATCAACCATCACATTGATCTAATAATGGGAGAAAGTTTGCCGAACAAAGTAGTGTACAAGTTGACAACTCAAGAAAATGAGGAGGTAAAAATACAATTCCAAGATTTTATGGACAAGGGTTCAGTCGTAGAAATCTTGAGTCCATGTGAAGTACCAACTATGTTGAGTCTGAAGAAGGATGGAGGATGGAGAATGTGTACAGACTCAAGATCCATAAACAACATCACCATCAGGTATAGATTCCCTTTACCAAGGATGGGTGACTTAATGGATTGTTTGATCGGAGAAAATTATTTTTCAAAGATAGATCTAAAAAGTGGATATCACCAGATAAGAATGAGAGAAGGTGATGAGTGGAAAATAACCTTCAAAACAAATGAAGGCTTGCGTGAGTGGCTTGTTATTCTATTTGTCTTAACAAATGCCCCGAGTAATTTTATTAGGTTTATGAATGAGGTATTGAAATATTTTATTGGAAAGTTTGTGATTGTCTATATAGACGATATATTAGTCTTCAGTAAAACTGAAGAAGAACATTTGAGGCATTTAACATTTGTGATGAGGAGATTGCAGTGGGAGAAGTTGTTGATAAACTTTAAGAAATCCTCTTTTATGAAGACAAAAATCATTTACTTGGGTTTTGTAATCTCTTCAAATGAATTGAAGATGGTTCCAAAGAAGGTGAAAGAAATCAAAGAATGATCATCACCAAGAAGCATATTTGAGGTGAGAAGCTTCAATGGATTATCAAGTTTCTATAGGAAGTTCATTAGAAATTTTAGTGGAATTTGTGCACCGATATTGGATACAGTGAATAAGAGGCACAAGTCTTTCAAATGGACAAAAGAATCCGAAAAAAGATTCAAGATATTAAAGGAGATTATAACATGACAACCAATTATGGTCTTGTCAGATTTCGGGAAGACATTTCAAGTAAGATGTGATGCTAGTGGAGTTGCACTTGGAGCAGTATTAAGCCAAGATAATAGGTATGTTGCATATTTTAGTGAGAAGATGAATGAAACTAAGAGATATTACTCCACATATGATAAAGAATTTTATGCAATAATTCAATCCTTGAAGAAGTGGATGCATTACCTTGTTCCAAAAGAGTTTGTTTTGTATAGCGATAATCAAGATTTACAATTCATAACCAGAAAAAATAAGTTAAATCAGATACATGCTAAGTGGATAGAGTTTATGAAAAATTTCACTTTTGTCATTAAACATATTTCTCGTAATTTTAACAAAGTTGTTGATGCATTGAGCAGGAGATGTCTGATTCTGTAGGAATTTCAAGTAAAAAATGTAGTGTTTGAACACCTTAAGGAGATGTATTGTGATGATGCAGATTTTAAAGAGGCGTATGAAGCATGTGTGAATCATGTTCTTAGAGATATAAGCCAATGGGAAGAGTATCTAATTCAATATCTATTGTTGTTTAAAGGTTTCCAATTGTGCATACCAAAATGCTCAATGAGAGAGAATCTGTTGAAGGAAAAACATAGTGGAGGTCTAATATGACATTTTGGTCATGGCAAGACATTTGTACAATTGAAAATTTCATACTATTGGCCAGGTATGAGGGAAGAAGTGAATAAATTTTTGAACATATGTAAGATTTGAAAGTATGCAAAAGGAAATTGATAGAACACTAGATTGTATCAACCATTGCATATTATTGATAGGCCTTGGGATGAAATATGCATGGATTTCATGTTGTGATTGCCAAGGAAACAAAGAGGAAGTGATTTAATATTTGTGGTAGTTGATAATTGTTCAAAGATGCCACACTTTATCCCATTCTAGGAAACTAATGATGTAAAACATATTATGATTTTTTTTTTCAAAGAAGTTGTGAGACTTCATGGATTGCCCAAAAGTATTGTCTCTGACCAATACACTAAATTTGTTGGTCATTTTTGGATAATGTTGTGGAAGAAGATGGGGATAAAAGGTGGTGGATCGAATTTTAGGAAATTTGTTGAAGAGTTTGGTCACTGAACATCATAGTTAGTGGGATCAAATTTTGTCACAAGTAGAGTTTGCATACAATGACTCACCAAACAAAAGTACATGAAAAACCCCATTTCATATACTAAATGGGATGAATCCAAGAGGAGTATAATAGTTGAGATATGTGGAGTAGAATGAATTCAGAAGCACTGGAGCAAAAGACTTCATTGCATAAATGTAGAATATTCACAATCAGAACAAAGAGTGATTGCAGAAAAGAAGTAGAGAGTACAAACACAAAGTTGATCAACATAGGAGGAAAAACAGTCGAGAGTACAAACACAAAGTTGAGTCCATGAATTTTTGTCCAGATGAGTATGATGCAGGATCATCATCATCAAGCGTGAGTGGAAGACAACTCAACGCACTAGCACACATTTTGAAGTGATTTTTGAACTTAAGAAGGGCATATCTTGGATATATCTTGAAAAATTTGTAATTAAGGAACTTCTTTCATGCTTAGGAGCTGAATGATCGCATCAAATTGATGAGGAATGTATTTTTCTTTAATGTAGTAGCTTGCAGTAAAGATTCAAAGCGTTTTCTCTTATCTGTCTATCTCAAACATTTATTGTAATAAATCCTTAGTAGTTGAAATATTTTATTTCGATAGGATAGCACCAAGGTAATTAGAGGGAACATATCTATGAGCCCTATTGTATAAATAAATGTGTTGTTCCCCAAATGAGGTTGTTGTTGCAACTTAGTTGAAGGTTGTTGAAGGTTATTGCCATTGAAGAGTATTGTAGTTGAATATTATTTTTTTGGAATCTTATCATAGTTTTATGAGTTCATGTACATATCATATGAATGAATATAACATAGAGCATTGACTCACATGTTTGGTGTTGATGTTACTGTGTCTACCTGAATGAATGAATGGTCGGATTTCTGTTAATTGAAATTCTCTATTTTTATTTATTATTATGTTGTGAATGGACTTACATAGTTGAATGTATGAATATGTGAGATATTAGATAAGTTTCAATTGTTTCTCTTCTATGAGCCTATGCAAGGAGTGCATAGTTTCCATAGGGTGTGCATTAACAGAGTCTGTTTCGATTCAGAACCTCGGAAGAAATAACGTGAAACTTTTGTTTGCAAGGAGTACACAAGTGTCTGCAAGGTGTGCATTGATAGACTCTATTTTGACTCAGAAGGTCCAGAAGGGATAGATTAAAGGTGTGTGGGGGAGAAATAATACTAAGAGTCATATTGTTCAAGAGGAACGATTGAGCCATATAAGAATTATTGCAAGGAGTGACAAGTCTCTCATCAAGAGTTAAGTTGAAGGAAGCTTGTTGCAAGGTGTGTGTATAATCGATATTTGGCTAAGTATCGAAGAAGTCATTATGAGGATTTTAGAGTGTCGAGGAGGAACAAGTTCAAGAGAGATAAATTGGAGCTTTGTATGCAAGGAATGCATAATTTTCCGCAAGGAGTGTGTCGCAGAGCCTTTTGAATCAGAAGCTCATGAGAAGTAACTTAAGGGTATTTGGAAGAGGAACGTAAAGAGTTGTTGCAAGGTGTCGACAATCTTCCACAAGAAGTTGAGTTGTGGAAGAACACCTGTGGAAAAGTGCGCACAGAGATGAAATTCAACCAAGCGTCGAAGAAACGCTTTGGGGAGTTAACAGTTCGAAGGAAAAACAAGCTCAGGAGGGAGAGTGGGTGAGAATTGTTCAGTAAGGGAGGAGCCCTTGAAGATTTCCCAAATTAATGAGAAAGATCCGTTCAGGAGGGAGTGGGATTGTTCCAAACTGTCAGATTTGGGAGAGTTGCATGAAGGTTAGTCGTGGAGTGTTTCAACACTTCATGGTTCAAAGGGTTTGAAAGTGCTCAAGAAGCGAGGTCGTCAAAGTTGTGAAGTGATCATAGCCATTAGATGTGAGAGGGATACGTGGTCGCAGATTGTAGAGTTTGTGCGAAATAACTCCTGAAGCATTGTGTGGAGCAATTGAAATCTTCGTGAAGTCACAAAGGCCGAAGTAGAGCTGGACCGTCGAATCCATAAGGACACGTGACAAAGATCTGTGTGTTTCGATGGAAACACATTTCAGAAGAAACCAAGGGTGGAGGTCACAAAACTGCCAAAGCCCGAAGTCAAGGTGAGGGTTGGATCGAGGTTATATCCCATGGTCATATGAGAAAAAGAGCCTAGCAAGTAGATCTAGTGCCCTCCAATTAAAGTTTCCATAGGTGCAAGAAAACGGTTGTGTGGGTAATTCAAAACCTTTGAGTTAACAATCGAGGGTCTGCGTAAGTTTTTCTAGGATCTGCTAGAGGTCTGAAAAACTGATTCAGCCTTAGTGTTGTGAATATCCTTGACCATGAGGTTGCGCAACCCCTAGGAGGGGAGGGGGATGCATCAATTTCCTTGTCTTTACATCAATGCTTCAGTGCCCTTCAAATGTTTCCTTGGTGCAATAATATATTGAAACTATATAGGCATTGATAGAATAATATTTGAAAGATGAGAGACCATAGGATAGATCGATTCCTCGACCCTTTTCTATGCCTTCCTATGAAACAAGGAAGATTCTACATCCATCATCATTGCTAATGACTATAAAAACAATGGCTAAATTTAGTGATGAAATTTTTACCATAGATCATATTTTCATAATGGATTGTTCACCTACTCATATATGAAATGGATTTTTCTTTTCCAATCACAATTAGACATCAAAAAATATTACGACAATAAGGGAGGATGATTCGATAAACGCATAAAAAAATAGTTGATTTTCTTCATGCAACAAAACATTCACTTGTTGTATTTTCTTCCACGAGTTTCATTGATGCACGTTATAACCATGGTTAATTTATAGTGGAGTGTCGCTCTAGTTACTTACCAAATTACATGGCACGGTCCCACATGAGAATTTTTATCTTATAGGAAATGTTAAAGAAATAATGAGAATGAAGTATATCATACTTCCTTAAATATGCTATAATACTGATATATTTTATGTTTCTTTTGACTTTTTTCTTTTACATATTTTTTTTTTGTCTTTCCTCGGAGGAAAAACTAAGAAACCTTTGGAAAATAAATTATTATTTAACTTTTTTTCTATTATAATTTTTTTTTTGCTTTCCTCAACCAAGGAAAACATGAGCAACCTTTGAGAAACAAATTATTATTTGCATTGTCATTTCTATTTTAGCGTACTTATCAATGTTGTTAAAAGTATGAATATGCATCTAAAATCCATTTATTCTCATTAAATATTTTGTTTCTTACTATTTAACAACTAGTGCAAGGATTACAATGAATTTTCAATTTTAGAATGTCATGGTAAGATGTCATTGATAATTATTGGTGAAATACATATGGTTGATGCAATAACTTCAAAACCACATCAAGATGGTAGGTTACCAAATTTATATTATAATAATTTATATTATAATAATTTATATTATAGCAATATATCTTATACTTTCATGTTTGTAAGAAATATGATTTAGCGTTACATTGGTTTTTTGAAGTTTTATGTATGTATATGTTGGGTATTTGTTTTTATGTGTTTTGGTACAATTTACATGAATTTATATTACTATTTAACTTTCCATTTTTCATATTATTATCTTATAATGATATATCTTTTACCATCTAGCGCTCAAAATGTATTTTTGGTGCAATGATCATTGCTTTAGACTAAATGTTCCATTTTTCTTTGTTGAATGAATGAAATGTGTTAATTACTCAAGATGATGACATTACTGGAACATTCTTGTAGTATGTTGAACATGTCTTATAGTTTCCTCAATGATTGAGAGATTTTCCACCCGTTCCAATTGATTTAGAGATATGGGTTCTAGAGAGCATCGAGTACATATGGAATCCACTATCCAATTTGGCTAACACTACAACAGTAGAGGCACTATGTTTGTTAAATGTTCTAACTGATTTTTGTAATGCACATTATTTTGTTGTGATATCGTACCTTCAGTCATGAAATCCTAATGAAATGACTTGTCAGAAGATTTTGTTGTCTGAATTGGTTTGTCCAAATCTAAAATTGTAATATCATGATTATGTTTAGTGGTTTGCAGAGGATTGGAAGTTCAAGAGTTGTTAGTCTTTAATTTGAAACTTGTTGTATAAGTATTAGAGGAAATCATTCCCAAATATATTATTTGATAGGTTGATAGCATGACCATATCAAACTTTGTGCAATATATCTTTATGTAATCTGTTAATTTCATAATATGAAGATTGATTCATGTGCATTTCTTTGTTGCATTCTTAAGATTGTAAGTGTTAGCAGGCATACTTCTGAGAGAATGCATGCCCCCCTTCATCTCAGAAGTAGCACCCTACTTTGTTTTTTTTATCTATTTGTTACATTATAGGGTGAGTTCAAGAACTTGGTGGCCGAAAAAGTGGCAATGTCATGATTAAGAACACAAACTTACATAAACATGTGCACATTCTTAGGAATGTACATGCATTCCTATACCTATAGTTTCATATATGGTCTAACCTCCATGTATATTTCCACATAGGTTTAGTGGAAAAACCATGTGCGCGGTCTTACTGATAAAAATATATTAAGGGCTCGAGCGTGCTTTGTGCCCAAATCATGCTTGCGCTTCTCTCATTGGGATACTATAGTGGAGCTAGAGAAGAGGAAGAAAGGGAGGACGGGGACACCGTGTCCAAGTATGTTACATTTTTCTTCATTTTAATCCTATTTGGTCATTCCAATTTAGTAATTTTCTCCCAATAATCTAAATTTAAAAAATATGTAATTTTGTATTTTATTTAAAATTGAACGTAACTTACATGCCGGGACTTTTAAATTGCATCATATATAATACAATGGAACCCCAAGACAATTTAAACCCCCTACAAGAAAACCAATAAGATCAAAACCCCAACCCACCACCACCACACAATGTAAACACTGAAATTGATGAGGGTCTGGTTATATTACGAACCCTTCATGAACAATTAAGGGAGACTGGAGAGCCAAGCAGAGTCTCCTTGGCCACTTATTTGGACATAATTATGCAATACATTTGAAGTTCCCTAGGGAAATTGACCTCTATTTCTGATTATAGGGCACAAATGTACATGAGTACTATCGCACTGGTTTGGACAGAAACCAAGTCAAAGAACTGAGAATTTAAAAACAAAAAATATTGTGTATTTTTAGGGATCCTAGAAATGGAAAAGAACTACAATTGAATAGGAAACACATCTCCATTTAATGGTGCATTCATCCCCATATTATTCAAAAATGGATGGATAGGTGGTACATGTTTTTTGATAAACTTCCCTGTAATAAGAGGGATATGCCCTTATATTTTTTGATAAAATTATGAGTTGAATTTATTATGGGTAAGCATGTAAACTACTTTGACATTGGTGACTTACATGGGGTGGGTTGAGGGTCCTCACAGGATCGAAATATTTCCAAGTACGACCCTAAGTTAGGTCCCCATCCCCCCAAGCAAAGGCATGACCCCATACCCAACATCCTCCTATTGCAGAGAACTTGCAACAAGTACAACTATCCATATCTTCATTGACTCATAGGTTAGTGCAACACAATATATTTGTTACACTATCTTGGTAGGAGGTGCCTGCTAATGGCATTGATAGAGGAATTGGAGCGTCAACATGCACAAGAGAATACAGTGAGGAGAGGGCACATGGAAATAGGATTTGTAGGGTATGGTATGCATTGCAATGGTATGGTATTGAAAGGAAATTCATACCTTACCAATGCATAGCATTTACACTGCCATTTCCAATGCATACCGTACCATATCATACCATAGCCAATGCATACCATACCATTTCCATTTCCATTGCCAATGCATGTGGTACCATACAATACAATTGTTAATGCATACCATACAATGGAAAGGAAATGCATAAAATTTCCATTGCCAATGCATACCATACCATTATCAATGTTTTTCCTTGCATTCACTTGACATTCCTTTCCTTTTCCATGTCATTCATTTCCATACCATGCCATTATTTTCCATGCCACGACTTTCCATGCCTTGCCTTTCCTTCACTTTCCATGTCTTGTCTTTCCATACCATGTATTTCCATGCCATGACTTCACTTGCCATGCCCTGCCTTCAATTTCCATGCCTTGCATTACATTTAATTTCCATGCCATCAAAGGATTAATATGTAAAAATTACAATCAAAGGATTCATTAAGCATGTAATTCTAGAACATGTTATCCCATATTTCTTATATAAAATCACTTGCATGACAATTCCAATGTTTTGGTCAATGAGTCATAGTGCAATTTCTGAAGAGGATGTCAATTTTCAAGAACATTGTCTCCATAATTTGTGGGTAGTGTATTCACATGGACCTTATCCAAATAGACTCGTGGGAGCTTACAAAACTCTGTTACACCACCCAGTTTGTATTTTATGTCCACAGACCAAATTGACCACATGTCCCTAAATGGCTTGAAGAGGAAAGTGGAAATGTACAATAAAACTCAAAATAGGACTTGGATGGGAGAATCAGAAGTTGCACTGGATCCAGAGCACTGGGTTTCAACTGGGGGGGGGGGGCTCCATTGCTATTATTTCCACCAAAAAACCATTTGTTGGAGCATCTCTGACATTAGGGTTTTGGTTAATGAGGCATAGTGCAATTTTTGAAAAGGAGGTCGATTTTCAATAACATTGTGCTGGGAATTTGTGGGTACTGTATTCACATGTGCCTTGGAAAAATAGATTTGTGGGAGATTATGGATCTCCTTTATGCCACTCCGTTTGTATCTTATGGCCCTAGACCAAATTGACCACATGTCCCTGAATGACTGGAAGAGGCGAGTTGCAACACACCATAAAACTCAAACTGGGACTCAAATGGGAGAACTGTTAGCTACATTGGATCCGAAGCACCCTATTTCAGCTAGGGGATCCACTCCGCTATCATTCTATCCACCGGAAAACTATTTGTTGGAGTATCTTCGACAATAGGGTTTTGGTTAATGAGGCATAGTGAAATTTCTAAGGAGGAGGTCAATTTTCAATAACATTGTGTCAGGAATTTGTGGGTAGTGTATTCGTAGGTTCCTTAGCCAAATAGACTTGTGGGAGCTTACAAAACTTCGTTATGCCACTCGGTTTTTGTTTTATGCCCTTGAACCAAATTGGCCACATGTCCCTGAATGGATTGAAGATGCGAGTTACAACTTGTGATAAAACTCAAATCGAGAGTTGGATGGGAAAAACGTTAGTCACATTGGATCTAAAGCACTAGTTTTAAAATAGGGGTGTCCCTCCACTATCATTCCATCCATTGGAAAACCATGTTTTGGAGTATCTTTGGCACTAGAGTTTTGGTCAATGAGGCATTGTGCAATTTTTGAAGAGGAGTTCGATTTTCAAGAACATTGTGTCATGAATTTGTGGGTAGCTTATTCCCATGGGCCTTGGAGAAATAAACTTGTGGGAGCTTAGAAAAATCTGTTATTCCACTCGGCTTTTATTTTATGCCCCCAAATCAAATTGGACACATGTCTCTGAATTGCTTGAAGAGGTGATTTTCAACTCACGATAAAACTCAAACTGAGACTCAGATGGGAGAAACGTCAGTTGCATTGGATCCATAACACTGGGATTCAACTGGGGGGGGCTCCATTATCATTCCATCCACCGAAAAAACATTTTTTGGAGTATCTCCCGCACTAGGGTTTTGCTCACTGCTTATTACATATGTTTAGGCAATGCATGTCATGGTAAGGCAAGTGAAGGCAAGGCATTGAAAGTTATAAGTCAAGTAAAGGAAAGGCATATCATGGTAAGTGATAAGGCAATGCAAGTGAAGGTAATAAGTGGAAATGAAGGCAAGTAATGGCATGGCAAGGGAAGGAAAGACAAGGAAAGTGAAGGAGAGGCAAGGCAAGGCAAGGAAAGTGAAGGCAAGACAAGGCAAGTGAAGGAAAGGAATGAATGCAAAGGAAAGTGAAGGAAATGCATGGAATGACATGGCATGGAAAAGGAAAGACAAGTGAAGTAAATTCAAGTGAATATAGGAATGAATGAAAAAGAAAGTGAAGGAAATGCATGGCATGATATGGAATGCCATGGCATGGCATGGAAAAGGAAAGAAATGTAAAGGAAAGGAAAGGAAAGTGAAGGCAAGGCTTGAATGGAAAGGAAAGTGAAGTAAAGTCATGGAATGATATGGAATGGAATTGCATCACATGGAAAAGGAAAGACAAGTGAAGGAAAGGACAGGAAAGTGAAGGCAAGGCATGAATGGCAAGGAAATTGAAGACAAGGCATGGCATGGCATGACATGGCATGGAAAATGAAAGACAAGTGAAGGAAAGGAAAGGAAAGAGAAGGAAATGGAAAGATAAGTGAAGTAAATACATGGCATGTGAAGGAAAGGCATGGAATATGAAGGAAAGGAAAGGAATGTGAAGGAAATGCATGGCATGTGAAAGCAAGGCATGTGAAGGTAAGGCATGACATCTGAGGGAAAGATGTGGCATGGAAAGTGAAGGAAAGGCAAGGCAAGTGAAGGAAAGGAATGACATGGCATGGAAAGTGAAGGCAAGGAATGGCATGGAAATTGAAGGAAAGGCAAGGAAAGGCAAGGAAAGGAAAATCAAGGCATGGCATGGGTATATTTTAAGGCATGGTATATTTTAACAACATTACAAATATTTTAGCAACATTCAAAATGAAGCCAAAATTATTTGTTTTACATACATATATGGTTATTAAAGTAGACCATCGAGATAACTTCTAATACTGATGGTTTCCATTAACTTCCCATGCTCAGAGTAAGGAAAGAAGTATCATATATTTGATGAGTTCTTACTTGGAATTATTTGTAGTTGGAGGTTTGTACCAATACACAAGTTTGTAAAGTGGTATACAAATTGACATGGTTTATAATATTGAAATACATAACCACATTTCTTTCATGTTCTTTCATCCTGTGTTATATATTCTCCTTTAATAACCATCAACCCTATCAGAAATTCAATGCCTTCAAAGTCTGTTACTGATCGCATGAGGGTCTTCTTTCCCTCTAAGCATCATGTCAGACAATAATCAATGCCCCATTCATTATATCTTAGGGAAATCCACTTTGTATATGTTCCCTGCAAAAAAGGAGTGCCAGAATGTAAGTCCACTAAATGACCAAAGTATAACACATTCATTCTAGTTATTCAAAATTTAATAGAAGGAATTAATGAACCTAGCAGTACAAGATTTGAGACATGATCATATTCTTTTGAAATACTTGATTGTTCCTCCTCCAATTGGGATAATTCCATAGTTATACATTGACCAATGAGGAGTGATACACAATCCCATCTACCAACCCACTATGTTGATTCAAAATCATCCCATTCACTACTACTACATGGACCACATAAGCAAGCGAGTTTTCTCGTCCATATTTCAACTATTGCATTATTTGATGTTATAACTGAATGGAATCCATGAGTTCCCTAGATTGTTTTTCATTCATACAACAGTAATCGATCTACATATACAACCTCCCAAAAATATATATGTATATTTCATTTATTGTGTGATTGGTCTTCATGGGTTCCTATTCCCTCTCCCATTACTAAAGAACACCATTCAACAATGGATTTTGCATCTCAAATGAGGGACGCAGTAATGAACTTCATTTTTTTCCTACATAATTCTCTTTTTATGCATGCACCTACTCCATCATGCTCCCCTTTCCCATGCCCAGACTCAAAATAGTTCCAAGTGTCTAGTACCTTTAGATGTTTTTGCCTTTATTGGCTAATAGGCGATTCATTGGATTAAGGAATGATTCAGTCGACCCATGAAACCATTACCAGGTAAGGAAGGTCGGATTCTACATTAGTAAGGTTCGTCAGAGAGATCCCTCCCTTTTTCATAAATCACTGGAACTGAGAGCGAGTGCTCAGCTTTAGCTTCGTTGCCCGCTACTATCCCTAATGAATTCCATTGCTATAAATTACTTATGGGTAGGGATATTTGCCCCTACTTCTAACAACTTGTCCCAACTACTACTATTGGAAATAGATGAATGCACACTTTTTTACAGTCCCATCCCTCCTTATTGATGGAGGAAGCGTACCAATCAGTAGTCTAGTTCAAGTCACTGCACCCACTACGCTTGGAAACCACCTCTTTATTCCTAGTTTAGGAGTCGATCCTGCTAACATGGCCTTGGATTGGCAGAAAAAAATAATAACAACTCAACCTTAATGGGAAAGATCTCGTATCTTCCTTAATGGGCAGAAATTGATTCGACTTCCTTGAATGTTTCTCACTAACTACTTCTTTTTTGTTGGGTCTGATTCCCTTCAGTCAGGAGGTCAGTTCTCTCCTCTCATAAAATAGTCCGACTCGACAACATCATAATATGGAAACCCACGACGAAATTGTATTGATTGAAGCAGGTCCAACCATAGTTAGTTCATGAACACTTCCTGTTCGTTAGGTTGCATAATGGGCAAATCTAGGCAGCGTAGATCTATAGTGAGTGTCGTAATTCCTAGTTATTAGGAATTGTGCCAGCATGTAGGCTAAACTAGGGGCTAGTGTCGCTGTTTAATATACAACCATTGAAATACATGAGCATTTTTTAACTGGTCTGGGCAACCATATAAACAAATCTAATGCTGATTTATCTGTATGTTCTTCTTCTTAAGTTGATTGTAGAACAAATGAAAACAATGTTGTATGTAGGCTAAGTCATAGAATATATAATCACTTATGTAGAACTGATACTCTTTCAATATAACTATGTTTCATTCATTACTATTCGGTCCATTCCTGTATGTGATGTGTACCATTATGATGACCTTCTTTGAGTGATTATATTATCTTTCAATCTCATTTTTCGGTTGAAGGGTGTAGTTCTCACCAAAATCAACCACTGATAACACAATACCAACAAGAAATGTGTTTCTGCATATTCTAAAATGCTCGTCCTACCATCGAGTCACATGTACATGATGAACATAGTGTTGTGTCTTTTCAACGAATTACTTCATGAAGTCACAAACTTGTACTTGGGAGGTAACCAATTGTATATTTTTTTCTTTTTGATCCTCCATCAATATCATATGTCATATATTTAAATCTTTGCAAGACAACCTCCTTCCTCCCATATTCATACTCATCACTTACATGAATGCACTTTCTTAGTAATTCCATTCCACCCCACCTGGGTCATGTCCCATCTAAGCTTCCATTTTGATAAAATGTAAAACCATCTGGCCTTCTACACAAGACGTTGTAAATAAAATATTTATATGATGATAACGACAATATAACTGAGCATTCCTACAAAAGAGTGTTATGATAAAAGGGAAAAATATATATATGTGTGTCATAATAATAACCATACTCAATGTGATATATACAACAACACGTGTTATGAATTCTGTTTATTCAAACATACCAAGGCTTTCATTTATGGAAAGATCTTTGGCCTAAGTTAAGTGCACTATGCATTTTTTTGAATCTCTGATACAATTATGTATGTGTAATTTCAAGATAGTGTTTATTATGGGGTTCATAGTCCCTATATCCCCTTCTCAATTTTATTACATCTTTTTGGTTGGAAGATGGCCTTGTATTCTCATGCCAAAAATCCTAAACTAGTCCCTTAACCGCTCCAATTAACTTCATGTCAGAATGAGGTATCCTTCTAGTGAAGGCCCAAAAATATGTTGGGGCATCTATGTTGTGTCTATATCATCTATGAGAATACTTTCTAAGGGTTTTGACATTGTATTTCAAGAGGTGAGAGGTTTGTTTTAGAAAATGATGTTTTCTTGTGCTCTTGCCAACAATTGATCAGGACAAGACACATTGGGCTACATTGTGTTATTTAGAACGAGAATTCTTACCAATTCTTTGAAAACTATCTACAATGTTTCGTACTATATGATGACTTGTTTCTACACTCTTGATTTTTTTAATGCCTAAAATTTTCCTAACAACAGTCAAACTTCTATATTTTAACAAAGATAAAAATAATTGACATTTAGTAGCATCAAATTTTGGTTCAAAATATTCTTGAGTGATTTTATAAGAGTGATAATGAATAGTATGGTTAGGTAACTTACCTTCAAGTGATGGTAGACCAATTTAATTGACCTGCATGAGTTTAGGAGTTCTTAATTGCGCAGTGTTCAATCTAGATAGAGATGATGAACCCCTATTTTGGGACTCTTGACCTCCATGTTGTGGAGTTAACAATGTTGTAGTTCTTTCCCCTTCAATCATTGACAGATCAAATGTGGGAGAAGAGTGGACATGGGATTGTCTAGTTTCTGGAACATTTGACTGTCCAATAAGAGATTGCACCACATGACCTTCTTCACCACAATGTTGTACACTAGTTGCTTCTCTAATTTCATCCATTGTATAATTATCTCCAAGAAAATCCTCCACCATATGGTCATCCACAAAAAAATTTCTTGATGAAATATTGCTTGGATTGCTCTTTAATGAACTATTGAACTTTTCTTTTGTTGATGGAGGAGAAACAATAACGACATCTATTTCACTAGAAATTGGATTTCCCACTTTTGAAATCCTACACTTTGACATATGTAACTTTTCTTTTTCTCTTTCTTCTTCTACCTTTTTGAACGATTTATTTTTTCTCGAGAAATTTATTTCTTGAATCTGGTGGTTCCCTATGTTTAAATATAATAATTGGCTTCCAAACACCCACGAAAAATTTGTCTTTGTATTATGTAATAAGGAAAAACCAATTGGAGATTTTTTTTTTGTATTACATAAAAATACACATCTAATATTTCCAGTTCCAATTGCACTTGGACAAATTTGTCTTCCAATTCCAAGAAAACACAAGAAGATACAAACAAGAATTCCAATTTTATTTTGTCAAATTTGTCTTCCAAGTCCAAGAAGAAACAATAAGATACAAACAATAATTCCATATGAACTTCAACAAACTTGTCTTCCAATTCAAAGAATACACAAGAATATACAAACAACAATTCCAATTTCACTTGGACAAATTTGTCTTCCAATTCCAAGAAGACACAATTAGATACAAACAAAAATTCTAATTACACTTCACAAATGTGTCTTCCAAAATTTCTGGCAATGGTCTGGAAATAGCACAAAAGTATTCATGAATCTAATCAGAACACTAAAAAATTAAAACCTCTCTATGTGGGATGTTTTTGTTTGAAGTTGTTTCATTTTTTTCTTGACCATGAGATAGATGAGGTGGGGTGTTCTT
>JASDQU010737319.1:239353-251938 GCA_032191745.1 Picea mariana
GGAGTATCTCTGACATTAGGGTTTTGGTTAATGAGGCATAGTGCAATTTTTGAAAAGGAGGTCGATTTTCAATAACATTGTGTCAAGAATTTGTGGGTACTGTATTCACATGTGCCTTGAAAAAATAGATTTGTGGGAGATTATGGATCTCCTTTATGCCACTCAGTTTGTATCTTATGCCCCCAGACCAAATTGACCACATGTCCCTAAATGACTGGAAGACGTGAGTTGCAACACACCATAAAACTCAAACTGGGACTCGAATGGGAGAACTGTAAGCTACGTTGGATCCGAAGCACCCGATTTTAGCTAGGGGATCCACTCCACTATCATTTTGTCCACCGAAAAACCATTTGTTGGAGTATCTTTGACACTAGAGTTTTGGTTAATGAGGCATAGTGAAATTTCTAAGGAGGAGGTTGATTTTCATGAACATTGTGTCAGGAATTTGTGGGTAGTGTATTCGTAGGGTCTTTAGCCAAATAGACTTGTGGGAGCTTACAAAACTTCGTTATGCCACTCGGTTTTTATTTTATGCCCTCGAACCAAATTGGCCACATGTCCCTGAATGGATTGAAGATGCGAGTTACAACTTGTGATAAAACTCAAATCGAGAGTTGGATGGGAAAAACGTCAGTCACATTGGATCCAAAGCACTAGTTTTAAAATAGGGGTGTCCCTCCACTACCATTCCATCCATTCGAAAACCATGTTTTGGAGTATCTTTGGCACTAGAGTTTTGGTCAATGAGGCATTGTGCAATTTTTGAAGAGGAGGTTGATTTTCAAGAACATTGTGTCATGAATTTGTGGGTAGTTTATTCCCATGGGACTTGGAGAAATAAACTTGTGGGAGCTTAGCAAAATCTGTTATTCCACTCGAATTTTATTTTATTCCCCCAAATCAAATTGGACACATGTCTCTGAATTGCTTGAAGAGGTGATTTTCAACTCACGATAAAACTCAAACTGAGACTCAGATGAGAGAACTGTCAGTTGCATTGGATCCATAACACTGGGTTTCAACTACGGGGGGTCTCCATTATCATTCCATCCACCAAAAATCCATTTTTTGGAGTATCTCCCGCACTAGGGCTTTGCTTAGTGCTTATTACATATGTTTAGGCAATGCATGCCATGGTAAGGCAAGTGAGGGCAAGGCATTGAAAGTTATAAGTCAAGTGAAGGAAAGGCATAGCATGGTAAGTGATAAGGCAATGCAAGTGAAGGTAATGAGTGGAAATGAAGGCAAGTAATGACATAGCAAGCGAAGGAAAGACAAGGAAAGTGAAGGAAAGGCAAGGCAAGGCAAGGAAAGTGAAGGAAAGACAAGGCAAGTGAAGGAAAGGAATGAATGGAAAGGAAAGTGAAGGAAATGCATGGAATAAAATGGCATGGAAAAGGAAAGACAAGTGAATATAAGGCATGAATGACAAAGAAAGTGAAGGAAATGCATGGCATGATATGGAATGCCATGGCATGGCATGGAAAGGGAAAGAAATGTAAAGGAAAGGAAAGGAAAGTGAAGGCAAGGCTTGAATGGAAAGGAAAGTGAATTAAAGTCATGGAATGATATGGAATGGAATGGCATTGCATGGAAAAGTAAATACAAGTGAAGGAAAGGATAGGAAAGTGAAGGCAAGGCATGAATGGCAAGGAAAGTGAAGACAAGGCATGGCATGGCATGGCATGGCATGGAAAATGAAAGACAAGTGAAGGAAAGGAAAGGAAAGCGAAGGAAATGGAAAGAAAAGTGAAGGAAATACATGGCATGTGAAGGAAAGGCATGGCATGTGAAGGAAAGGAAAAGAATGTGAAGGAAATGCATGACATGTGAGGGCAAGGCATGTGAAGGTAAGGCATGACATGTGAGGGAAAGACGTGGCATGGAAAGTTAAGGAAAGGCAAGGCAAGTGAAGGAAAGGCATGACATGGAATGGAAAGTGAAGGCAAGCAATGGCATGGAAATTGAAGGAAAGGGAAGGAAAGGCAAGGAAAGGAAAATCAAGGCATGGCATGGGTATATTTTAAGGCAGGGTATATTTTAACAACATTACAAATATTTTAGCAACATTCAAAATGAAGCCAAAATTATTTGTTTTACATACATAGATGGTTATTAAAGTAGACCCTCAAGATAACTTCTAATACTGATGGTTTCCATTAACTTCCCATTCTCAGAGTAAGGAAAGAAGTATCGTATATTTGATGATTTCTTACTTGGAATTATTTGTAGTTGGAGGTTTGTACCAATACACAAGTTTGTAAAGTGGCATACAACTTGACTTGGTTTATAATATTGAAATACATAACCACATTTCTTTCATGTTCTTTCATCTTGTGTTATATATTATCCTTTAATAACCATCGACCCTATCAGAAATTCAATGCCTTCAGAGTCTGTTACTGATTGCATGAGGGTATTATTTCCCTCTAAGCATCATGTCAGACAATAATCAATGCCCCATTCATTGTCTCTTAGGGAAATCCACTTTGCATATGTTCCCTACAAAAAATGGAGTGCCAGAATGTAAGTCCACTAAATGACCAAAGCATAACACATTCATTCTAGTTATTCAAAATTTAATAGAAGGAATCAATGAACCTAGCAGTAGAAGATTTGAGACATGATCATAATCTTTTGAAATACTTGATTGTTCCTCCTCCAATTGGGATAATTCCATAGTTATACATTGACCAATGAGGAGTGATACACAATCCCATCTACCAACCCACTATGTTGATTCAAAATCATCCCATTCATTACTACTACATGGACCACATAAGCAAGCGAGTTTTCTTGTCCATATTTCAACTATTTCATTATTTGATGTTATAACTAAATGGAATCCATGAGTTCCCTAGATTTTTTTTTCATTCATACAACAGTAATCAATCTACATATACCACCTCCCAAAAATATATATGTAGATTTCATTTCTTGTGTGATTGGTCTTCATGGGTTGCTGTTCCCTCTCCCATTACTAAAGAACACCATTCAACAATGGATTTTTCATCTCGAATGAGGGACGTAGTAATGAACTTCATTTTTTTTCTACATAGTTCTCTTTTTATTCATGCACCTACTCCATCATGCTCCCCTTTCCCATGCCCAGACTCAAAATAGTTCCAAATGTCTAGTACCTTTAGATGTTTTTGCAACATACACAACCATTGAAATACATGAGCATTTTTTAACTGGTCTAGGAAACCATATAAACAAATCTAATGCTGATGCATCTGTATGTTCTTCTTCTTAAGGTGATTGTAGAACAAATGAAAACAATGTTGTATGTAGGATAAGTCATAGCATATATAATCACTTATGTAGAACTGATACTCTTTCAATATAACTATGTTTCATTCATTACTATCCAGTCCATTCCTGTATGTGATGTGTACCATTATTATGACCTGCTTTGAGTGATTATATTATCTTTCAATCTCATTTTTTGGTTGAAGGGTGTAGTTCTCACCAAAATCAATCACTGATAACACAATACCAACAAGAAATGTGTTTCTGCATATTCTAAAATGCTTGTCCTACCATCGAGTCACATGGACATGCTAAACATAATGTTTTGTCTTTTCAATGAAGTCCTTCATGAAGTCACAAACTTGTACTTGGGAGGTAACCAATTGTATATATTTTTTTTTTGATCCTTCATCAATATCATATGTCATATATTTAAATCTTTGCAAGACAACGTCCTTCCTCCCATATTCATACTCATCACTTACATGAATGCACTTTCTTAGTAATGTCACTCCACTGCACCTGGGGCATGTCCCATCTAAGCTTCCATTTTGATAAAATGTAAAACCACCTGGCCTTCTACACAAGACATTGTGAATAAAATATTTATATGATGATAACGACAATATAACTGAGCATTCCTACAAAAGAGTGTTATGATAAAAGGGAAAAATATATATATGTGTTTCATAATAATAACCATACTCAATGTGATATATACAATAAAACATATTATGAATTGTGTTTATTCGAACATACCAAGGCTTGCATTTATGGAAATATTTTTGGCCTAAGTTAAGTGCACTATGTATTTTTTTTAATCTCTGATACAATTATGTATGTGTAATGTCAAGATAGTGTTTATTATGGGGTTCATAGTCCCTATAACCCCTTCTCAATTTTACTATATCTTTTTGGTTGGAAGATGGCCTTGTATTCTCATGCCAAAAATCCTAGACTAGTCCCTTAACCGCTACAATTGAATTCATGTCAGAACGAGGTATCCTTCTACTGAAGGCACAAAAATATGTTGGGGCACCTATGTTGTGTCTATATCATCTATGAGAATACTTTCTAAGGGTTTTGACATTGTATTTCAAGAGGTGAGAGGTTTGTTTTAGAAAATTATTTTTTCTTGTGGTCTTGCCAACAATTGATTAGGACAAGACACATTGGGCTACATTGTGTTATTTAGAACGATAATTCTTACCAATTCTTTGAAAACTATCTACAATGTTTCATACTATATGATGACTTGTTTCTACACTCTTGATTGTTTTAATGCCTAAAATTTTCCTAACAACAGTCAAACTTCTATATTTTAACAAAGATAAAAATAATTGACATTTAGTAGCATCAAATTTTGGTTCAAAATATTCTTGAATGATTTTATAAGAGTGATAATGAATAGTACGGTTAGGTAACTTACCTTCAAGTGATGGCAGACCAATTTAATTGACATGCATGAGTTTAGGAGTTCTTCATTGCGTAGTGTTAAATCTAGGTAGGGATGATGAACCCCTATTTTGGGACTCTTGACCTCCATGTTGTGGAGTTAACAATGTTGTAGTTCTTTCCCCTTCAATCATTGACAGATCAAATGTGGGAGAAGAGTGGACATGGGATTGTCTAGTTTCTGGAACATTTGACTCTCCAATAAGAGATTGCACCACATGACCTTCTTCACCACAATGTTGTACACCAGTTGCTTCTCTAATTTCATCCATTGTATAATTAGCTCCAAGAAAATCCTCCATCATATGGTCATCCACAAAAAAAATTCTTGATGAAATATTGCTTGGATTGCTCTTTAATGAACTATTGCACTTTTCTTTTGGTGATGGAGGAAAAATAATAACGACATCTATTTCACTAGAAATTGGATTTCCCACTTCTGAAATCCTACACTTTGAAATTTGTAACTTTGCTTTTTCTCTTTCTTCTTCTACCTTTTTTATCGATTTATTTTTTCTCGAGAAATTTATTTCTCGAATCTGGTGGTTCCCTATGTTTAAATATAATAATTGGCTTCCAAACACCCACGGAAAATTTGTCTTTGTATTATGTAATAAGGAAAAACCAAGTGGAGATTTTTTTTGTTTGTATTACATAAAAAGACACATCTAATATTTCCAGTTCCAATTGCACTTGGACAAATTTGTCTTCCAATTCCAGGAAGACACAAGAAGATACAAACAAGAATTTCAATTTTACTTTGTCAAATTTGTCTTCCAAGTCCAAGAAGATACAAACAATAATTCCAGTTGAAATTCAACAAACTTGTCTTCCAATTCCAAGAATACACAAGAATATACAAACAACAATTCCAATTTCAGTTGGACAAATTTGTCTTCCAATTCCAAGAAGACACAATTAGATACAAACAAAAATTCTAATTACACTTGACAAATTTGTCTTCCAAAATTTCTGGAAATGGTCTGGAAATAGCACAAAAGTATTCATGAATCTAATAAGAACACTCAAAAAGTAAAACCTATCTATGTGGGATGTTTTTGTTTGAAGTTGATGCATTTTTTTCTTGACCATGAGATAGATGAGGTGGGGTGTTCTTAGCACCAAAAAATTCCTAGCAGGAACATGTGTGCACTAAAGCACATGTGCGATCTAGGAACGCATGCATGTTCTTGCTGAGCATRAACGAYCAAATCAATCAAGTCTATAACGAGCCTCCTCGTTATGACGACGAACCTCTTATAACAAGTAAATTTATCCCTTTTTTGTTTTGTTTTGTTTTGTTTTGTTTTGTTTTTTTTATAATGTGTGTTCTCGTGTGTACAAGGGWAATAAACACATTCGACYCTGCATCGCTACCTGATGACGAACAAGACGCATACAATGACGAACACAACATGATGATCTAAGATGCACATCAAGTATCTGCATGCAATGAACGACAATCAAACGACTAATAAATAAGACTGTCTACCCATCTGTCCTACCCTGCAATGGTTAGGACCTCCAAGACACATAAGCAACACTCAAGCCCAGGTTCCCATCGATTTTAACCATTTAAGGTCTTAGGGCTGAGGATTGTTCTGAGGAACATGGAGGTGTCTACATACCGCCCGACACAAGTATACCAAGCACATTACAAGTTTACAACCCAATACCACATTAATTAAAAAGGAACAACTGCACCCTTAACATGAAACATAAGCAAACGACTTCGTCACTATCTCGATTGATCGTCCAGTCAAGCTAGTCATAAATGCAGTCTAAGTTAATCATCTAGCATGAGCCTACTTAGCATGTCTAAATGCAATGATAAGGTACAATCTACATTAGTTTTAAGGTCATTTCATTGCGCAACTTTAAGTCATAATTCGTCATTAAGGTGCCCTCTAATTCAGCATTCAAGGGACCTTATTGTGCAAGTTTGAACTTCGACTGGATCAACCTTTAACAATATAATCCATCATTAATTATAATCATAAAAATAATGAATAGTTACAAGTGATCAATAATGCAATAACTAACGTGTAATCTAAAATTATAAATCGATACATAACGCAAGTTCTAAATCATTTAACGCAATCATTATAAAATTAATACTAACATTATCTTAAAACGATGGCAGTAATTAAGAGGATCTTAAGAAGTGTTTTTTATCTCTTTAAAAATCAATTGTTACAAAAGCCTTTCACATTCAATTAGAATATACTAGATATATCTAGTTCTATGAAAAAGAAAAAATAGAATAGATTCATGAATATCCCTAACAAAGATAATAGAATCATATAACAACTTTACAATTTATATCACAATAACCTTGCAATAATTTACAACTACAATACATCTTATATGTTATCAAATAACCATAAAACTACAATAACCTTTACCATACATGATAACCATATAACATTGTATATTACAAAAAACCTTGCAATAAATTACAATTACCAAGCATTTTATATGTTATCAATAACGATAAAACTACAACAACCTTTACCATACATGATAACCATATTACATTTTATATTCAAAAACCTTGCAATAAATTACAATTACCATACATTTTATATGTCATCACATAACCATAAAATTACAATACCATTACCCTACATGATAACCATATTACAAACTTTGCATATAAAAACTGTAACCTACGTAAGACAGGTGGTGAACATTAACATTTACCACTTATATTATATTATAAAACATTACTTTTTCAGTTTATTTTTAAGATCGTAACATTGCAATGACATTCCATAAAGTAACAAAACCTTACCTTTCAAGTGCTATCAATAACAATAAAAGTTTAACGGCCCAAACACTATGTCAGGTAAAAGCACAACCAACAAAACGAACTAATGATTGTGGGTGCATGCCAGAAATCAAAGGGCACTTACGGGCACATGCCAAAATCGCTAATCCAGGGCAGCATAAAAAACACGAATCAAATAAGGCAATTGACATCTGGCAATTAGATCCTGGGAGCGTTAGAGAACTCGTTAAGGCAAAAACATAGGTTGTACCTCGGATTCGAGAGCCCGAAGATAGTAAGGTGAAGGTTCAAGGGCCAAGTGGTTCCCGCTATCAGTGGAAGGTTAACAGAGGTTGCAGAGGTAATAAATAAGGTAGAGGTAGAATTTAGAAGACCAACAGACGTCACATTGTCCAAGGTTATCAAACGACATGGATGGACTACAATATCCATTAGCAAAATTCCTAAATATATCTTTATTGTGCAATACTAAGTCTGTAAAGTTATTCAACGCATAACCTCCCATTCGTGGCATACGTTCAAGTCACAAAATCTGTGAATAGAGTATCGTTCTGCAGGGTTTTAACCAGAACGAAAGCCTTGGAGCGAGTGCAATACCAAAGAGTGAAATTGAAGAGCGGAAATAATTTATTGGGATGTATTTTGGTTGTTCTCCCTTTTCATATTTATTTTTATTATTCTCTATTTTATTACTTGGCCCCTGGAAAAGATAAAAGATTGACTAAAGCCCTCGATACCAACCTTAGGGAAAGATTTCAATTCTAGTGTGCTTTTAATATAATTGTTGATAAGTAAAGGATATAATTCTAAAGAAGTTGTAGTGATGCGTGTTACAGACTCAATACCGCTTTGAAGAAAGGACAACGACTCCTGGAAGGTTGAAAACTGGGAACCCAAAAACAATTTTCCTTTCTTCAGTCAGCTTAACCTATTCTGCATGCATTCAAGTCCGATATTCTTATTCATCCATAAAATATTAAGGCCACGGTTTTTTTTTTCCAAAGAACGCAGCCAAAAATATCAGACTTTTCCCAATCTGTCGGGATACCAAGCAACGTAGACAAGGAAAAATTTAGACCCTATTCCTATAGGCAAGGAGGTGGAAACTTAAGGATTTTTGGCACCAACCTATCCCTATCAATAAGAGTTGAATTCGTTGTTCTCAACTACTCGATGGATTTAAAATAAAACAAAGTAATGACCAACAAATAGCATAATACGATCGCTGGTAACGTAGGATTAATGGAGTAAGCAGTAAAACTACTATTCAAATATCAACACAACCTTCATCATCATAAGGATTTATATACAAAATTTAAACCAATTGTTCTTTTAATCTTAAAAAAATGAACGCGCTTGCGTACCTCTGACCAACGGTCAATGACCCAAAGACGTTGTCCCGCACTTGCGCTCCATCCAAATCCTGCTTGTGGACCATAGAGACTACACCAGTACCTCCCATCCAACGCTAGGGGTACTCTGCTTCCTCCTTTTCCCCTCAAGCCGCAAGGGGGCCACACACACAATCTAGAGGTTACATCTAGCTCCCAGCTCACCTCGCAAGGCCGAGCTACCACTCCTCTCTGAGCTGGAAAATCCCAACTCCCACAAGTAAATGAATCAAGTCACTAATCTGGCAACGTAATGTTACGCTAATAGCTGATCCCCTTCTTCCTTCTCCTCCCTCTCTTTTATAGAATTTTAGAACTTCCATTCTTTCCCTAAATCTCATTGAATTTTAAGTTTTAATAAAAATATTCTAAAAATTCTCCTTCGTACAAGTGTCATCCATCCCCCACTTTCCTCCAATAATTATTTAATTTAATTTATTTATTGTCTCATTTCCCTCACCCACCTAGAGTTACTCCTAAATTTACTCCTAGGTGTCCCTAGATTCCCTTACAGGTTTTAAAAGCTTTCCCTAAAAAGAAATTGCTAAATCAGTCAAAAATTAGAAGTTTCTTTAAATGTCGATTCTTTCCTAAGTTGGTTTCTTGCTTTTTACCATGAGTTCCCCTCTTTCCCTCTTTAGGTTACCTCCTTTCCCTAATTTCCTAATTTTTACATTTCCTTCATTCCCTTTTTTTTATTTGAGTTAGAAAGGATAGTTGTGCAAATTATCCTCTTTTAAATTTTATTATTAATTTAGTACCTTTTGAAATTATCAAAAGTTAAAATAAATTAATTTCTTCTTGACATTTTATATCCACTGATTTTAATTAATTTCTTAATCTCTTCATTCTACCCCAAAAATTTATGAAGACCAAAACTATTACTTAAGTGGTTTTTAGTTTAAATTTTATTATTTTATTTTTATACGGTATATTTTCTTAAGGGTAGACAAAATTTTACCCCTAGAGAAGTTTTAGACTTAGAACTTAGATTCTGAACTGGGAGACATTTAATTAGGGAAGTTGTTTTAAATTGTTTTAATGTGTTGTCTATCTTAGGGCCATCTAGGTTCCTCCCTCTATCATCATCAACGCGACGTTCCCTTCAAGACGCACTAGGTGCTCCAAAGGTGACACTTGCCTCATCTGTTCCTTTGCGCGACATGCCCTTCAGGATGCACTACATGCTCCAAGGGCACCACTCACCTCTTGTGTTTCTTTTGCACGATGTTCCCTTTAGGATGCACCATGTGCTCCAAGGGTGCCACTCACTTCTTGACTGATTGGTAGACATCAATAACCCCTTGAGTCAATATTCCGCTAGGTGAACTTGTGGGAGACTAAGGGATTCTAAGGAGTAAGGCCCCTGCCTTAATGTGTGCCCCTTAGAATCATTGTGAGAGACTGTCGCAGTCTACCCTCATGAAATTGTGGGTCCCCTCAAACTAGGTAATCGTTAAACTACAGTTCGAGCCACGATGGGAGTGCTAGTAGGTTGTGGCAGGGCGACTGTCCACACCTCTCCCTCAACCTCTCTGGTAGTCATGTGTGGCCCCCTTACTCCTTATGTGAGTCTGGTCGACAAGCTATCATCAGCCTGCATCATCAACAAATCATGTCAGAACATGTCCACATCACATCATCTAATCAAATGTATTAATATCACCGTAAATCAATCAAACCCCAATAGCACACTCCCTGACTCGATCCGGAGTCCAATGGGTTCCATCGATGCCTCTGCATCCTCAATATCCAAAAACTATGCACACTTAGTAAAACCGATTCAATAACACCTATCTATGTAAATATAGTAAAACAACATGTCATCTGCCCATGACGCATCATAATCAAAGTCAAATGTTTTAATATCATAATAATCTGGATCACTTGCAAGCAAGTGTCCTCAAAGAATAAGTTTGCTTAGTGCGCCAGAGCAGGATGTTACAAAGTCACAGGAGTGCATGTGTGCTCTTAATACAACATATATAGAATTTAATATACACCAAACCTCTTTACGAATAAACATGTATAAGGGTATGGGGACAACTAATGCATAAGGTGATAGGATTGAATGTGTTTTTACAGATAGAGAAATGGTTAAAGCATGAAAATATGGCTGTTGTGGGTGAAAGGGTTGTACACAAGGTATATCCACAATACACTCAAGGCCGAGTTAACATAGGGTTAAGGATTGAGTATAAGTTATTCCCAGGCTTATATGGAGCTAGGGGGGTCTATTTCATTGTCTACATCAAGCTCTAGGTCAACTTCTAAATATAGATCTAACTCTATGTGGTGGTCTAGGTCATGGTCTATGTCAATATTTGGGACTAGTGACAAGATATTTGGAGGAATGGAACATACTAAAATGGACAATATGACTATTTGGAGGCTTAGAGATTATGATATTGTAGTTCCCCGAAATTGAAAGGACCATTTGGAGGTGGAGATATAGTGAGATTGCAATGAATCGTTTGAAGGCCTAGACATCATGAGATTGCAATACACCCGAGTTGAAATGACCGTTTGAAGTGTAAATATGTGATATTGTAGTGCACCCTTTGGAGTGTTAGATTGGATAAAATTATGATTAGGGTTATATTATATATTTTCTGGGAAGGGGTGGAGACCAAAAAATGCATTGCAAAGAGAACATCATTTGCATTCATTTAATTTAAAAATTTTCTTTTGCAGTTTATTTGCTTTGTTGATTTGAATTTCCTTGAGGCTGGTAGTGTACGTATGATATTTGATTTCACGAATCTACAATTTAATCTTCTTTATGTGAGTGTATTAATCAATATATATGTACAAGTTAAATATAATGAGTAATAGAGGGAAACAAACAAGTCATGATAGGTTTCATTATTTTGGGCATTGTCAAGCTCTAGGTCAACGTCTAAATCTAGATCTATATCTATGTCATGGTCTAGGTAATGTTATACGTCAAGCTCTGGGTCATCATATAGATCAATATCTAGCTCCATGTTGTGGTCTAGGTCATGATCTAGGTCTATGGCATGGTCTAGGTCATGGTCATGGTCTAGGTCTATGTCTAGGGGTGGTGGTAGAGAGTGAAAGAGTGACATTATGGGGGGTAGAGAGTGAGAGAGTGATAGAGTGAGAGTATGGGAGGTTCATTTCATGCTCTATGTTAATATCTAGGTCAACATCTCACTCTAGATCTAGCTCTATGTTGTGGTCTAGGTCATGGGGGGAGATATTGAGAGTGAGAGAGTGAGAGGAAGAGGGTAAAAGGAGGGGGGTAGAGAGTAAGAGTGTGAGAGTAAGAGGCAAAAAATAGGGGGGTAGCGAATGAGAGAGTGAGAGGAAGGGGGGAAAAGAGGGAAGGGGGGTTAGATAGATGAAAAAGGATCAAGGTGGGAAGAGTGGGGGAGAGAGGGGTATACAGGGAGTGAGAGAGTGGGGGTTCGATGAAAGAGGTAAAGATAGAATGGGATAGATATTGATTTTTTGATAATGTCATAGGGTGGGATAGGAATACAAAGAGGGGGGGTTAGAGAGAGAGAGAGAGGATGGATATAGAGTGAGAGTGAGACTAAAAACAAGGAGAGAGAGAAAGAGGTGGTATATGTAGGTTACAAATAGGGTAGAGACAGTGGGAGGGAGGGAAAAAGGGGAAGAGAAACGAGGAGAGAGACACAAAGAGAGAGAGAGAGAGGATGAGACTTG
>JASDQU010737319.1:258899-272056 GCA_032191745.1 Picea mariana
CTCTTTATCAAAGAGCTCTATCCCCGCAATCTAAAAAGTGCTGACACAAATCTCCTTTAAATCATGGTCATTGATCCCTTGTCCTGACGAGTTCAACGACACTAGAAAAGAGGGCTATGAACTAGAACATATGATAATTTTTCCTTCTCTCCCCAAAATGGTCCCCCACCATTGATTTTCCATTCACAGATCGACGATTATCCGCGAGTCCTTCTTCCTTAGTGCCCTATCCCAATATCGCACTAACAGGCACTAGCTCCTTCCTCGCATGTGACCTTGGGTTGTGACCCAGGGCTTACCCTCCTAGTGATTCACAACTTCAAAACCTTCAGCTAGGATCAAATCAATGGTCCTCACCCTCATTCACGGCTAACGATCAAGATTCACTTCGGGAATTCATGCTTCGGGTGTTTGACACTTTCCACCTCTTCTTTACCATAGAGTACTCCATACCAAAAGTTCTATATCAGGCCCCATGCATCCACCTAAAATAAATGGCTCTAGTCCACTTCGGGACTTCGGCCTTTGGAAGTCTCAACTTCCCTCACTTTCTTCCTCCTGGAATGCTTTCACCCGGAGTTCACTATCTATCGATGCGTGTCCTCCCACATATCGATGACTGTGAATCACTTCAGCACTTTGGGCCTCGAGAGTTTCAAACTCTTCGCCTTCACCTTATCCTGTAGTTATTTCACCCAGAGTCTATGATCCATCGACACGTGTGTCTCACAAATCAACGACTGTGAATCACTTCGGATCTTTGGGCTTCAGGAGTTTTAAACTCTCCGCCTTCACTTTCTCCTGGAGTGTCGATCCTCTGAACCACTATGAGATCTAATGCCGTGTGTCTTCTGGGATCAACAGTTGATATGTACTATGGTCTTCAGGCCTTCAAGAGTTCTTGACCCAACAAAAACTATCACATCTTTTTCCTCTAGAGTGCCCAGTCTCTAGACTGCACAATCTATCACCACATGGAAAAATACTAGAAGCAGACACGTGTCCCAATTAGGCGGGTGACACATGTCATGTTCTGACTGACATTTCAATCATATAGGGTGAAATCACGGAGGTGGGTAACACTTTCATGACAATCTGGTCTCCAAAATTCCGAAAAACATTTTTTCAGTTGAACTAATTGATGCAGGAGCATCTCTCCACGTCAGCAAGCCACGCCAGTGCGTGCATTCAAAGATGAAGAGAGGCGCAACCCTCATCTTCCATTTTTAAATTTGAATGTAATTAACGTTGTAGGCTTTTGAGCCATGGAGCCGTGCCTTTGCATAGGCATTAGAGTAAGTAGGCCTTTAATGCTTTGAAGGCTGAGATCTAGATCTGATTTGTGGACTAGACATCCCATTCAATGCTATTGAATAGGGTAGGTAGATTGGAGGGAAGCGCTGAAAGAGCCCTCTCATGTAAAATATCTTTCATTGTAATTGTATCTGATAGTAGAAAGTCTACGAGTAGAGAGCAGAAGAGAAGGAGCTGAGACTTTATTACAGGTCGTGCTTAGGAACACCTTGTACAAATAGGAATTTTCCATTTTAATAAAAACAACAGATTTTCCTGCATGTTTTCTGTGTTATGTGGATGCTTCATTATGTTCTTTTATGCTATAGATGTATGTTAGATATTTGTAGGGAGTTGTTTGATTTTCAGGCTTGAGAGGTTCTTTGTGGTTTCATGCCAAGAGGGAATGACATAGTACTGTGGTCTCTGAATACCAGTACTTAGATGCAATTCTGAACTCTGAGGAGTCAGACAAAGACGTACCAGGTGGGCACAAAAGCTGAAGTCATTTACTCGGAGGAAGACCTTTGAGGTTGTTGAACACATCAGGAGGCAAGGCTGTGGAGAAACACAGTTGTAGATAGAAGCTCTGAGGAGTTCTATAAAACTTTTCCAAGAGGGAATTGAGCAAGAGCAAGGAGTGCACAGAAGAAGAACTCTGTTGTGAGTTCTTAAGAAGTCAGAATCATTTGAGGATTCTTGACACTCTTCCAGGAGGGCATTGAGACAACGTGCAGATAGGCACAAAAAAGAAGAGATAAGTCTTTGAGTTTAGAGATAAAAGAATAATCTAGGGAAGGATCTTCGCAGGGTTGTCGAACACCCTGAGTATTCAACAATAAGTTGTTTGAGTAGAAGGATAGCCAGGAGGGCATCTGAATTCTCCATAGCTGCAAGGAGTGCAGAGGCCAGAAAACTCTCTGAAAGAGTTCAAAATTCCCAAAGCTTAGGAGGGACAACGTTTTTATACGTACAGGCGAGGACTCAAGTCCAAAAGCTCGCATAAGCAAAGGAGTGAAGGTTGAGGCCTTTGGAAACTTGGAATTCTTCCAAGTGCAGGAAGAAAGCGCCAAAACTCAGTGGGAGCAATAGCTGCCATTGGATGATCCGAAAAGATCTGGACCGTTGAAGGTTTTCATGTCCAGGAGGTGGTACGAGAAAAGCGCATAGGAGAAGTGATCTTAAGCTGTCAGATCTCGAGTGAACAACCATCAGTCGTTAGATCTGACAGAAGATGCTCGAGGTTTAAATCCTCATAAACAGAGTGAAAGTCCCTAAGGAGTTTGTATTGAGATATCGACGTTCAAGAGTTCAGGAGTCCAAAGGATGAGAGTCCGGGCACTCGGCCTCCGAAATCGTGAAAAGGAGAGATTAGGTCTGAGCCATTCATTTGAGAGTGGACACGTGTCATGAGATCCTCTCTATCGGAGATTCAGGCATCAGGAGTTGGAGGAGGAAGACTCTTTACTTTGCGAGTAGCGAAGTCATGAAATCATGAGGAGCGAAGACAACCGTTGGATCCAAAGAGCAGGAGGACTATTGGATTGGGAACCCCATCGCATTTCGCGCATTCAGGGGTTAAGAGGTTGAAATGAGTTGTTCTCGACATCAAAAGTCACGAAGTGCTGAGAGCCAAGGCACAAGTGTGGACACGTGGTAGAACCTCAAGGTAGGTCTCGCACGATAGATAGGCGGACACACGTCACCTATTGGAAGGATTCAACACCCCGTTGACTTCTTGCATCTCAGAGATTCATGAGACAAGAGAGTGAGGTTTCGACACTTCAACCCGCGAATTTGCGAAAAGAATAAAGGGAGGAGTCAACACAGCATTGACTTATCGCATCTCGGGAGATCGCAATAGGAGGGCATGAGAGTTCAACCCATGAACTCATGAAGGAACGAGTTGCGAGAGGCGTTGGTATTTAAGCCCTAGCCTATGGTTACATGTGGAGGGCGTTGGCAAGGAAGGGAGTCAACACTCCGTTGACTTCTCACATCTTGGNATGAAGGAACGAGTTGCGAGAGGCATTGGTATTTAAGCCCTAGCCTATGGTTACATGTGGAGGGCGTTGGCAAGGAAGGGAGTCAACACTCCGTTGACTTCTCGCATCTTGGGGATTCGCAAGATGAGAGCATGGGAGCTCAACATTGAAACTCGTGAAGGCATGAGTAGCGAGAGGAGATAGCAGTTAAGCCTAGCCGACGGTCATGCAAGGGAGGCGCTGATAGAAAGTAGACAAAACTATTTCATGATTTCGGGTCTCGCAAGATTGGAAAGGAGGAGTCAGGAGCTTCGACTCACAAACTCACGAGATCGCGAGTTACGACAAGTGCCTTTGGAGTTGGGCCTTGGTCATAGCCGGTGGTCGCACAAAAGAGAAAAGCTTATGCCTAGTGTTGTTCGCACAGGGAAGCCACCAAAAAGGACCTGTGGATCAATTGAATTGAGATTTCAGCAAGGAATCGAAAGAGCTGCTTCGGCTCATGAAATAGAGTGAAATACCCTCAAGACCAGGAGGCCGTGTAGAGACATTGTGGAGGCAGAGGTGGTGGTCTGCATCAGTTTTGGTATCAGAGCTCAGATTCTTTTTGTACATTACAGACAAAAGGAGCAGGAAGAAGACAGAGTGTTGAGGACTCTGTAGATGATTGCTTGTATATGAGTAGCAGGTTTGCTAGGAGAGCAGACAGGGACAGCAAGATGGCTACTAAGGGCTATAAGAATGTTGAAAGGAAAGACCCAGAGCTGATGAGAGAAACTGAATGAGATGAAGAACTCACTGAGATGAACGTGAGGATGGATGAACTTGCATTGGAGATGTAACAGAATGCAAGTTCAAGATGGGTGTATGAATGGCCCATGAAGAAGCCGAAGGTAAAATGGGTAGTCAAGCAACTGATGGTCATAAGACAATAGAAGCTGTTAAGAGGATGGTTGAGGCATGCTGAAAACCTCAACAGACCAGAGAAAAAGGTTAAGGTATGTGAGCTAGAGACTTGAAAAAATCTCAGTAATGCTGAGAATGAAATGAGATCAGCTGAAGATTTCAAGCACTGCCAGGAGGGAAGAGAGGAAATTCCCAATTTTCAGGTGGTCAAAGAGTTGAGATCACTACAGGATCTCACAAACTATCATGAGGAAAGCCAGGGAATTTCACAGTGCCAGGAGGGCAATGGATCGAGATCACTGCGGGATCTCATGGTTTGCCAGGAGGGCAGCGAAAAAATCCCAATTTGCCAGGAGGGCATGGGGACAGAGATGACTAGGCTATCTGAGAGTCTCATGGACTCAAAGGTGAGTTTGAATCAGCCTAAGGAGCTGACAGAGGAGGAATATTGGAGAAATCTTTTGATGATTGGGGGAATCAAAATATTCCTACCATTTTCCCAAGGGGAGGAAGAAATCTGTGTTGCAGATGCAACAATAGTAGAAGCAAGATAGCCAACTGAGACTGTCAGGAAGGAAGCATTGGAGCAGATTTGGGAAGTTGCCCAAGCAGAAGAAGAAGATGAGAATTCTGAGGAGTGGCTTGATATTTTCAGCCAGGAAGTTGAGGAAGCTGCAACACTGAAGCTGGTAGCAGAAGAAGCTGAAGAGCAGGCAAGCAGATTGATCACTCCATGGGAGATGGAGCTAGAGATGTTGGAGGATTGGCTGAACAATCCAGAGCTAGCAAGAGAACTGGTAGAAGTTGAGCTGTCAGAGAAGATGACTGAACAATAGGTCAGTCAAGACAAGACTGTAGAGATGAAGTCTGCAGCAGAGTGGAAACTCAGTGCCACAAAATATGAAGAAGATGGCATGGGAGATCATGATGATCTACCCAATTGCAGAAAATTTTTGCAGCTAAGGAGACTACAAAACCAAAGCTAGCCATTGGAGTAGCTAGATGAAGTGATCGAGGAGATTAGAGAGCTGATGATCGGTTCAACAGAGAATTCCCAAAAGGAGAAGCTAAGAAGAGAAACAGAAGAATAAGTAGCAGGAGGAGCAGGGAGATGAAGCAGATGAACAAATCCAGAAATTTGTTTGGGATCCAGGAGGATTTCCACAGCTAAGAATGGAAGCTCATGAGCAGAAGCTCATGAATTTTGCAGCTGAGGAGTATGATGCAGGCACATCTCTCCACATCATCTAGCCAACAATTAAGCCACGTCAGCGCATGCATTCAAAGCTGAAGAGAGGCACAACCCTCGTCTTCCATTTTTGAATTTGAATGTAATTAATGTTGTAGGCTGTTGAGCCATGGAGTCGCGCCTTTGCGCAGACATTATAGTAGGTAGGCCTTTAATGCTTTGAAGGCTGAGATCTAGATCCGATTTGTGGACTAGACAACCCATTCAATGCTATTGAATAGGGTAGGTAGATTGGAGGGAAGCACTCAAAGAACCCCCTCATGTAAAATTTCTTTCATTGTAATTGTATCTGATAGTAGAAAGTCTACGAGTAGAGAGAAAAAGAGGAGCCGAGACTTTGTTACAGGTTGTGTTCAGGAACACCTTGTACAAACAGGCATTTTCCATTTTAATACAAACAAAACATTTTCCTGCATGTTTTTTGTGTTATGTGGATGCTTCATTGTATTGTTTTATGCTGTAGGTGTATGCTAGACATTTGCAGGGAGTTTTTTTATTTTCAGACTTGAGAGGTTATTTGTGGTTTCATGCCAGGAGGGTGTGACAGAGTACTGCAGTCTCTGAATACCAGTACTTAGATGCACTTTTGAACTCTGCCAAGTCAGAAAAAGACATGTCAGGTGGGAACAAAATATGAAGTCATTTACTCGGAGGAAGACCTTTGAGGTTGTTGAACACCTTAGGAGGCAAGGCTGTGGAGAAACATAGTTGCAGACAGAAGCTCTGAGAAGTTCTGTAAAACTCTGCCAAGAGGGCATTGAGCTAGAGAAAGAAGTGCATAGAAGAAGAACTCTATTGTGAGTTCTTAAGAAGTCAGAATCATCTGAGGATTCTTGACACTCTGTCAGGAGGGCATTGAGACAGTGTGCAGATAGGAACAGAAAAGAAGAGAGAACTCTTTGAGTTCAGAGATAGAAGAAGAATCTAGGGAAGGATCTTCGCAGGGTTACCGAACACCCTGAGTATTCAGCAATAAGTTGTTTGAGTAGAAGGATATCCAGGAGGGCATCTGAATTCTCCATATGAGGGAGAAAGGAAAAAAGGATGAGTTTCCTTGGAGGTCGAAGCTAAAAGAAACCTCAGGACGGATAACACCTTGTGTGTGTCGAGGTTCTACAAGAAGCATAGAAGCTGAAGAATCCTTTGAGGATTTGAGAGTAAATCTCAGGAGGAATAGTGATTTTTCGATGCATAGGGCCACAGCTGCAAGGAGTGCAGAGGCCAGAAAACTCTCTGAAAGAGTTCAAAATTCCCAAAGCTCAGGAGGGACAATGTTTTTATATCCACAGGCGAGGACTCAAGTCGCAGAGCTCGCAGAAGAAAAGGAGCACAGGTCGAGGCCTTTGGAAACTTGGAATTCTTCCAAGTGCAGGAAGAAAGTGCCAAAACTCAGTGGGAGCAATAGCTGTCATCGGATGATCCGAAAAGATCTGGACCGTTGAAGGTTTTCACGTCTAGGAGGTAGTATAAGAAGAGTGCACGGGATAAGTGATCTAAAGCTATAAGATCTCGAGCAAACAACCATCAGTTGTTAGATCTGACAGAATATGGTCAAGTTTTAAATCCTCGTAAACATAGTGAAAGTCCCAAAGGAGTTCATATTGAGATATAGGTGTTCAAGAGTTTGGGGGTCCGGAGGACGAGAGTCTAGGCACTCGGACTCCGAAATCAAGAAAAGGCGAGATTAAATCTGAGTCGTTCATATGAGAGTGGACACGTGTCATGAGATCCTCTCTATAGAGGATTCAGACATCGGGAGTCGGAGGAGGGAGACTCTTGAATTCGAGAGTAGTGAAGTCGCAAAATCGCGAGGAGCGAAGACAGCCATTGGATCCAGAGAGCGGGAGGACTGTTGGATCAGGAACCCTATTGCATTTCGTGCATTCGGGGGTTTGGAGGTTGAAAGGATTTGTTCTCGACATCAAAATTCATGAAGTTCCAAGAGCCGAGGCATGAGTGTGGACACATAGCATAACCTCAAGGTAGGGCCTGCACGATAGACATGCAGACACACATCACCTATTGGAAGGAGTCAACACCCCGTTGACTTCTCGTGTCTCAGAGATTTGCAAGACAAGAGCGTGAGGGTTCGACGCTTCAACCCACGAAGTTGCAAAAAGAGAAAAGCATCAAGGGAGGATTCAACTCGGCATTGAGTTATCACGTCTTGGGAGATCGCAATAGGAGGGCACGAGAGTTCGACCCATGAACTCATGAAGGAGTGAGTTGCGATGGTGCTGGTAGTTAAGCCCTAGCCTAGGGTTACGTGTGGAGGCCTCTAGCAACGAACATAGTCAACACTCCGTTGAATTCTCACATCTTGGGGATTCGTGAGATGAGAGCATGGGAGCTCGACATTGAAACTCACGAAGGCACGAGTAGCAAGAGGGGCTAGCAGTTAATCCTAGCCAGTGGTCGCGCAAGGGAGGCACTGATAGAAAGGAGCCAAAACCATTTCGTGATTTCGGGTATCGCGGGATTGGAAAGGAGGAGTCGGGAGCTTCGACTCGCAAACTAGTGATATTGCAAGTTACGACAAGTGCCTTTGGAGTTGGGCCTTAGTCATAACCGGTGGTCACATGAAAGAGAATAGCTTACGCCTAGTGTTGTTCGCAAAGGGAAGCCACCAAAAAGGACCTGTGGATCGATCGAATTGAGATTCCAACAAGGAATCGAAAGAGCCGCTTCGACTCATGAAATATAGTGAACGATCCTCAAGACCGGGAGGTCACACAAAGACTCTGCCGAGGCAGAGGTGGCGGTCTACGTCACTAATAGTATTTTTCGGTCGAACTATTTTTCAGTCGAAAGGTGGAACGTCAAATCGAATGGTACAGTGACGGTATCCTTGATTTGTGTGTAAATATTTATCCTGACGGATTTTTTCTATCCGGCAATATTGTTTTGGCCGAAAGAAGGTTTATATATCAACCACACATCAATTTTCAAACGTTTTTCTAACCTTTTGGCATTTGTGAGCGTTCGCGAGTGTTGGTGCGGAAGGGTGTTTGTGAGCATTCATGAGTGTTGGTGCAGACGTAGGGTGTTTGTGAGTGTTCGTGAGTGTTGGCGGGCATTCTTGTGGGAGGTCGAGCATTCGGTGGGACGAGCTTCAGGTGAGCGTTTGTGAGTGTTGGTGGGCGTTCAGTAGACCGAGCTTCAGGTAAGTAACTATAATTTTTTTTTTTAATTTTAATTTTAATCTGTAGATTGTAACATTAAATTTAATTTTAATTTCTAAATTAAAATCTAGCTTTAGGTGGCAGCCTCTGTGGCCAAGCCGTGGGCACGCTAACGGCTTGGCCATAGGGATGGCTCTCACAGCCAAGTCACGGTCCAATGGACTATGACTTGGCCGCGGGGGCCTAGCCGTGTGGCCAAGCCGTTGGCTTCTCCACTATCAACCTCTACTACCTTTCCCCATGCGATCAATCTCTACTACCTTCTCCACTATCAACCTCTACTACCTTTCCCCATGCCCATAAAAGGAGACCTATTCCCCGGTTGTCCTATTATAATCAGGTTAAATTTATTTATGTATGAAGGTTAAATTTATTTCTGTCTGAAGGTTACATTTCGTTTCTGTCTGAAGGTTAAATTTCATTTCTGTCTAAAGGTTAAATTTCATTTCTGTCTAAAGGTTAATTTTGTTTCTATCTGAAGGTTAAATTCGTTTATGTCTGAAGGTTAAATTCATTTATGTCTGAAGGTTAAATTCATTTATGTCTGAAGGTTTAATTCATTTATGTCTGAAGGTTAAATTTCGTTTCTGTCTAAAGGTTAAATTCGTTTCTATCTGAAGGTTCAGTAATTTCAAATTCTAATTTAGTCTGAAGCTTAAATTTAGAATTTTGCTTCTGTCTGAAAGCTATTTCGAATTTTAGTTCCGTCTGAATTCTAATTTAGAATTATTCCTTTAGAGTGTAATAAACCAATCCGGTTCGGTTATTTCGATCTGAAGGTTTAATTTAAAATTTCGTTTCTGTCTGAAGTTATTTCCAATTCTAATTCAGTTTGAAGGTTAAATTTAGAATTTTTCTTATGTCTAAAAGTTATTTATAATTTTAGTTCTGTCTTAAGTTTAATTTAGAATTATTCCTTTAGACTGTGATAAACCAACATCAAACCTATATCTAATCCTCTTAGCAGTTAAAGGAAAAATTTAGGAATGTGAAATAAAAATTAATGAGTGAAGAAATATCTGTTTAATCATTTGTACCAAGGATGTGCACTTGTAAGAATCAACAACTCCTAAGCATGAGACAAATGGTAAACAACAACTTGCACAAGAGTAGTTTGATTAGTCAAGTAGGTTGTAATGAAAATTTCATCCTCGATTACTAAAACTGAATATTAGATATTATTTAAGTACAAAACATTACTTAGATTAAGGATTTGTTGCCAAAATTTAGGTACATATGCCACCGTGTGAAAGAAAATAGGTTCACTTCCCCCTTTTTAAAACCCTTATTTAGAAATTAAAACCTGGAAATTTCGGTGCAAAATGATTACTCAAGCACTAGAGTTACTTGTGGAAATTACTTTTTAAGTGGAAATTTAAACCCTTATGAACATAAATATTTGAATTTAGCATAAACCCCAAGGAACATATATATATATATATATATTTAGAGTGTTCCATTTAAGATGCTTGATGAGTGAAACATATATGTATAACCTGAAGTCACCTTTCTGTATAACCCATTGTAAATTGAATTGTCATGCCTAACTTTGAATTTCATTTATTGATATTAATATGTAAAGATATTATTGAACTCAATATGGACCCCTTAAATTTGGTAAATTCAAATAACTTCAAAATTATTTAAAAATGAAAGTCAAAACTATCAATGCACATATCTAATATTTTAAAAATAAACAAAAAGACTCGATTGAAAGAATGAAAATGTAAAAAAGGTGGACCAAGAGAATATATACGCTTTACACTTAGATTCAACTTATGTATCTTTCCTTCTATATTGGGAAGTAGTTTCATTTGCATAAATGTGCAACCTAAAAGAACATAAACTAAATTTCAAAATTATACTCAATAACAAGCTTAAGAATTGATTAAATAATTAATATTTATTAAGAAAAAATTATATGATAAGTTAATTCCTTTGTGTTTGTTGTCTTTCCCAAAATGAAATTAGGTGGACTTATTCCTCAAATTTTTTTCTTGTGCTCTTAAGGCATTAAACAATGAGGGATATTTCATATTTCTCTTATTTCCCCTTAAGTGTCTAGTTACATAGTTAATGAATGCAATCTGTCAATTTTTATGTCCTCTAGTAAGCTTCCATTTTTCTACTTTGTGAGACTTGTTCCTCTTTGTGAGACTTGTTCCTATAATTTTTGATAATTATAGCAGAACACTTTTGCCACTCCTATCCTTCTTTCTTGTATCCCTAGAGTAATTATCGAACACTTGATTTATATTCTCATATGTTAGTTGAAATATTTCACCATTTACAAGAAGGTTCAGGGTCTTGATCAAGTCTTATTTTATGCCTATGATGGGGAAATAGTTTAAGAGACGCATCATCTAAAGTGTAGTTTTGAGCTCTTTTGCACCATTTATAATCCCTAGTATCTCTAGCTTTGCAATTATATATATATATTTCAATGAAGGTCTTATTCATCTAATCCGAACCATTGATGTTTCTTCCTTCAAAGTTCATGAACCATCTCAAGGAGGATTCCTTTAGTGTGGAGAGAAAGAGCCCATGATTTTTAGAATTTGATGTGTAGTCATTGGTTCTATAGAGAACCTCAATCTGAAAAAGAAAGATATCATGATCCTTATGTTGGGTTGTTCCCCACTTTCTTCTAAAGTACTGTTGAAAGATGGATATTCCTCTCTATCTTTAGTCTCGGACTAAGAAAAGGATTGATTAAAATCCATGCAATATTGTGCTCTCATTCTTCAATCTACTCAAAAGATTATTCAATCATTTGTTGGATTCTCTTAAACAAGCTACTTCAAAAACTTTTCAAAATCCTTTTGGTGTTGTATTTAACAACTAGCTCCTACTTTAGATATACCAACAATATGATATTTTGGTAGAAATCTTGCATATTTTTCTCTAAGTCGATGCAAGCAATCTAAATGGGTATGCTATTTTTTTTCAAAAAATCCATATTTTTCCTAATTTTGATAACAAGCAATGACACCAAATTTTTTTGGTAACCTCCCTAAAAACAACGCCAAAATATTGTGATTCAAATAATTGTAGCAAGATATAAAGAACCCCTTAGCTTCACTTTAATTATCAACCCAAAGGTCATGTACACTTATGAGGTGTTGTGCACTATGTATGCAAATTACAAATATCAAATATGCACTACTAATTCTGATGAAAAATTGTGGCAAGGAAAACGATCAACTTTAATAGTTCATTCTAATTTACTTTTATGCAATTGAGTCCATGAATTTCTCCCCTATCGCTTATGAAAATATGTACAATATATATGAAGGTCTAAGGTCATAACCTCTTCGAGGAAAATGTGATTAAATTAAATCCATTGGACTATTGATCAATGTGTTCGCGGATTAGTAAATCATTATAACACTAGTTATCATGCATTACATTCATAGGATTTGCATCAAAGTACAAACCATTATAATTTAAAAGTAATTAGAGAAATACAGGAAATTCATAGGATCCACATCAAAATACTAAACATTATAATTTAAAAGTAACTAAAGAAATACATGGAATGAAATTGTTTCTAAAACAAATATAGGAAATGAAAATACTGTTAGAAAATGAAATGATGTAAACTAATAATTTGTTTGTACAAAATTTTATCTACTCTAAAACATAAATTCAAAGACACAAGATGTAAAGAAAGAGGGTTCCTACACAATTTCCTTTAGTAGACACTACTCAAGGAAATTCCCGAAACCCTTGGAAACACTCAAATACATAGAACTTCAATAAAGTCTACTTCTTTTATTCAAAATATGTCTTAGAACATGATGACATAAAATTGCCTCTTTACTAGCCTGCACGGGTGTAGATGGATTGGCAAGTGTCGTGTAAATGGAAGGAAATTTGTAAAATGAAGTCTCATGTTCGATTCTCACCTAGATTTACTCGTGCACCATTCTTGCAGGCTGGGTGGTTGCACCTGGGTTTATAGTGGTAGACGACGGGGATCGACCCCGTGTCACGCGAGTACGAGAACCGCGAGTTGCCGATTACCCCAGTAAAAATAAAAAATAAAAAAAAAATTGCCTCTTTACTACAATCAAAACTATCTTGAATAGCAAAAAGGAAAATGAAATAACAATATTGGCAATCCTATTCTATCAACTATGCCTCTATTTATGCTTGAGAAGAGTCATATCTAGAAATTCAATCAATTCCTTGATTGGTGGGAGTTGTCCCTTAATTTCCTAATATTTGGCATGTTGTTTCAAGGGAATTGTTTCCTCCTTTGTCAATTCAAATCTCGGGATTAGAAGGAGATATAATTGTCTAGGGTCTTTATTGCTACCTTTAAGTGATGGAAATCCTAAAGGTTATGACAAGAAAAGATACCTTGGATATCACATTCATTCAGTTGATGGGTCTATGGTAATGACTAAATAGGATCGGCTTGTCATATGTGTCAAAGCCATTAATCAATATTGTACTAAATTCATGTTTGTAAACCACATTATATCAAGAATGAAAATTACATGATAACCATACAAATTAAAACTTTAGATCAATACT
>JASDQU010737320.1:0-10934 GCA_032191745.1 Picea mariana
AATTTTTCAACTTTCCAAAGGTCATGATAACTATTAATTAATTAATAAGCATTTAATGCCAAGGATTATTGATATAATATGGATCTATCTTCGTATCACTTTAAAGAAAGGGTGAATATTTTTTCATAATGAGCCTTTAATCTAAAAACTCTTTAAAAGCTGATCATTTTATCATTTTCTCACATTGTTTTTTTAGCTTTTGAACATAGATTCACAATGTAGATTCGAGCAGGGAAAAAGATTAAATGCATCTTGGGATCGAGGTTATTCCTGTTGTTGCATCTATTGTTGGAGCAATATCACATTCACTGTGCATTGGGGAGTTCACCTGATGGTTTTTGTTGTATCTTGGGTTTCCTCTTCTCGGTATCTTAATAGGTTGTTGGAACGACAAGAAGTCTTTTTGGTCATCACTGAGCATGATCTCTTATGCTCCTGTTCTCATTCTCTTCATCACTCTAATTATAAAAGTGTGACAAAGTTATAGTGCTCCTCCTCCTCCTTAATTAAATGACAAAAGCGTGAGAAATGGTCGGTGCTCCTTCTCCTCTTTCCTAAAATTACCAACTCATGAGAAAATGAAGCCAATCCTCCTACTCATCATTTTCATTACAAAAGTGTGAGAAAAATCCATTGGTAATTCTCCTCCCCAAAAAGTATAAATGCTAGGTCCATGGGGGAGGGCACTCTCCAAGATAAGTGAATAAATTCCAAGTGTGCAAGTCTTGTGATAAGAACATTCTCCAAAATAACCACCTTAACCATACACCAACAATAAAATATTCCAACAGAGTGCCCTAGGAAAGTGTGCTTCGACAACTTCTTTGACCAAGTAAAACAATAAAATACTCTAAGAGGAAGCTGACTTTGGTTGTCTAAGGTTGATTTTTTTTAACCATGGTTCATTATGGTCATGTCACATTGTGACATTATGGTTGAATTATGGTTCGAAATAAACAAAAGTACCTTAATATAGCCAAGCATGATGAACAAAGTGACATATCAAGCACCCCAAAACTCACACCTCCTTGGTAAACTGTTGTTGGACAGATGAAAAAATGCACGTTCACAGGCGGTAACACCTCCAAGATCACATAATTGTTTGGTTCTAGAAACAATCCTTGAAACAATGGTCAAGTAATTATGAAATTGAGCAATTATTGAGTACCTCATCAAGTGGACGAACCTACCAGTGGAAGAGGTGACATGGGAATATGAGTTTTTGTTAAATGATTAATATGGAGTTGACATGTGGCATTTAAAAAAATATTAATAACAAAACAAATATTTCAATGGCCTAGAAATATCTATGAGTTGCTTCTAAAAGCAACTTATCAATGGATATTAATCTTGATTATTACACATGGTTTATGGAGATCGCATGCCTAGAATACTGTGAATTTGGTAATCTTGATATGTGTTAGTCACCATTAAATTTTTGTTGTGTGAAATCAAAGGAAAGGGGCCGAATATGGCGAGGGAAGGCTAAATCTGGCAGGAGCGCTAAGCTAATCGGGTCCGAGAAATCATGGATCATGACTTTTCAAGATCAACGACCGAGAATAATTTCGGGGGGCGAAGCTGCGCGAGGTTTAATTTTGGAGAGCGGTCCCGAAATTTAAACCACGGTTTTCTCTTGGGGTTACGTGGCATCACCATGTGCATTTTAGGACGAAAAGCAAGTTGCCTCAAACCATTTTATCGTGCCCCCCAAAATTGAAAAAGTATAAAAGGACTTTTAGGACTTTATTTTATTTAGATTATTATTTTGAATGGTGGACTGTTAGAACCTTGGCGCAACCCCCATATTTCACCTGTATCTCAATGATACACCAACTGCTTGCCATCTCCGCTCGTTTCTAGGTATTTTTCATCACAGCCATGGATCCCATCATAACCTGAGTAACAGAACAAGATCCCGTGGCAAACAAAGAAGCCCTAATTGGCCGAGACATAGATGTTTTTGATGTCAAAATCACTATTTCTCCTATTTTTGTGTCCATAAGCAACCTATCCGATAAAGTAGGAATATGTATACCGTTCCTTGAAAAATTCCAGGCCACCATAGTCCCTTATGTTGTCGAAATCACTTTCCTGTTTCCCAAATTTATAGGTTGGTGCACCGAACAATATTCCCATGAAGAAAGAGTTGTTGTGAATAAACAAGGGTCTGAGGTCTTGTGTAGGGTAGAGAGTATGTCAATTAGAGAGTCCCTCGGTATACCAGATTCTTTTTCCATAATTTCTGGACCTTTCAATGAAGAGAAGCTGATTAGGGTATATAGAGAATGTCCATCAGAGCTCCGAGATCGGTTTTTACAGACAATTATCATACATGAACATTTTTTAGAAGGTTTGTCTTTGCCGATGAATGTAAATATAATGGTCATTGAAGTCCAATGGGTTTGCTCCCTATTGAGTCAAGTTTTAGGTCTAGACAGTAACAAATATGTGGTTGAAGTCATGCTCGGTTTCCTTTTGACCTTTTATAAGTTAGAGTCTGTTCTGTCAGTATGTATCAACTTTGATCAATTCCTAGCTGATAATATCCATAAACAACTAGTGAATTTTCACTCCCTAAGACATTTCAGATACTACACCTATCTGTTGAGAATTTTCTTGGAAACCAACAAGAGGGAATTTCCTGAAGCAACATTTGTGTCAACTGAGTGTAAAAGAATTACATTACTTCTCTTCATCAACAAAGTCATGTCCAGAGTTTATAGCTTGATTTTCAATACCATCCTACCTAGAGTTTTGGATGACATGAGGAGCTATATAAATCCAAATCTACAGAACATAGTCGAGGATTGGGTATTATTCATGCACTCAACACTAATCCGGGTTTATGGTTTCCATGAATCCCCTTACCTATTGCCTATTTTTCTGACTCCTAGAATCTTTGCCCTTGAATTTATCAGGCATAGAGTTATATCTGAGACAAATCACTTCCTAAAGTTGCACAAAGCCTCCAACCTTAAGTTCCCTTTTATCATTGCCCCCTTCATTGTCAAGTCTAGATCATGTTTATCTCAAGTTCAAGCAAAGCTCAAAGAGTTTGGTTTTGCACAGTTACAGGTTAGAATTTATGATCCACACCAAAACATATCCAAGAGAAGATTGATGAACATAACAGCTTGAGGGTTTTGATAAGCTGGAAAATCTAGAAGTCTATGTTGATATGGAAGCAATATTGCAACCTATCCAAACACAACAAGTGGAGGCAAACCTACAACAAAGTCAAACACAACAAGCCCCTCAGAAGTTGATAATCGAAGTTCCTAAGACAAGTGTTTACAAAAAGAGAAGCAGTTCAGAGGCCGTGGACATCAGTGACCAACAAACTGCCCCAAAGAAGATGAAAATTACACAATTTGCACAGATTGTGGATTGAGAGGAGGAAGAGTCCAAAGACCAAGCTAATAAAGATATGGTGGAAAGTGGTACTATCACTATAGAGGTTGGAAAGGAAAGTAAACTCCAAAGTGAAGGCAACTCAAGAATTTTTAGCAGTAAGAAATACATTTTTAAAACATTCGAGTCAGCTTATTAGTCAAGAGAAGATTTGGCAAAATAATATGCTGAGAAGGGTAATACAGCTCTGGGTGAGATGAGGGATTTAGTCCCTGAGGTGGAAAAAATATCTCAGCATAAATATTCTCTGAATCTTTGTTCATAGTTAGGGATGTTGAAAATAAGACCTTTAACATTGCAGTTGCAAATGAAGACAAAGTCTCTGAAATAAAGATAAAATATGATAACATAAGTGCTACAGACAAGGTCAAATTCTGCAAACACACTAGTGACATGTTGTATTTTGATTACTTGAGCTTAAGCTTAAAGAATTCAAAACTATCATCCTATGCAATGAAATTGGAAGGACAATTGAGGCAGGAAAAGACATCTAGTAGAGCTTGGCAGACTCAGGTCAAGAGGTTGGAAGCTGAAGCTCCACAAGGATTGAAATCTTCATTGGATGAGAAGGACAGATTAATTCAAAGTTTGAAAAAGAAATTGAAAATGTCTGCTACAGAGAATCCACAAACAACAAAATTGGTTTCTCTAGAATAGGAAAAGGAAACACTTCGTTAAGATACATTGGACTACAAGGCTAGGGTGTTGCAACTAGAATAAGAAAAGGTGAAATGGTCACAAGAGCAGACATAATTGCTAAACAAGGCTGTAGTTTTAGATCTTGCTGCAGAAGTTAGGTCCGACACTGAAGGACTTGTCTAGGCTATGTCACAAGTTAGCTTGAAAGAAGGAGAAATCAAAGGGCTGAAAGGAAGCATAGATAAACTGAAGTAGTAAATACAGGAAAAGGATGCAAGGATGGCTCAATTTCAAAAGGAGAATGAAGTCTTACAAGAAAGAATAAATAAATTGAATATGAGGTTAAGAGGCAAGGGTCTATCACAGGGGGCCAAGCATATCATATGGGAATCTATAGTTTCTAAAGCTACCAAGTTCAGAGAATATTTGAATTTTATTAATGATAAAGACAACATAGCCATCACAACCATAAGTAGGTGCACTGTTGTGAATGAAACTTTAGCAAAGAAGCCATAAAAATGGATCCATAACGCCATAAATCTACTCAACCTTGTTCCTACTGCAAACCTTCAGACTATTGGGGTTAAAGACATAACTACATTGATTATTTGGGCCAGGAGGGTTATTGCTAAACATAACCTGTTGAAATCAGTACAAACTAAAGCAACACAGATGGAACATAGTGTAAATGAGTTCAAAGATTTGTTGGAAGAATCGTTTACCAAGGGACTTCCACCATTTTGGGATGGAAAAAGAAAGTTGTATGATCAGGAAGAATACAATGCTCGTATGACTCAGTGTAGAATGGATTATTCTAAGTTTGAAACACTGGAAGAAAATCTGAAAGGAGCTACATTAATTGAGCATCTGATTACAGACTTTGAAATTTTGAATCAGTTCAAAGCAGTCAAGCTTGGACTACTAGTCATGTCATATGCTTCTTGCATTGACTTGGAAATTATGATAAAGGAAATGATAGATTATGATATTCCTTCTGACTTGCAATGGAAGGAAATAATCAGGTTGGGTAAGACAAAATGTAGTTTTCAAGGGCCCAGTAAATGATGTCCATGTATCACTAAAACTGACAGATCACGTGGAAGACCAAAGCATAACAAGTGGTGAAGAAAGGGACTGAAAAGTCAGAGGAGCCATAATCCATATCAATAAACGTTTTCTTGCTGATCATTGTAATCGGTTTGAAATCTGAAACGTTTCATTATAATCATTGTAATTAGTTTCAAAATCGAAACGTTTCATTATAATCATTATAATCGGTTTCAAAACCGAAACGTTTCTTTATAATTGTTGAGCCTCTAAATTGACATCCCCACTACCCTATTATACTCCTCATTTATACCTTTTTGGCCTACCTAAGCTTGGATAAATGACAAAGAACACTACCATTAGCCATTGATGAGGTCATAAGGTAAAGTATAATTGAATTCATGCATTTTGTGGTTTATTGAGCTAGGAGACTAAATGTTTCATGTACTAATGTTTTAAATTGCCACGTGTAACCTTTGACCTCTAGATGAGTCCAACATTTATGTGTCAGCTCAGCCATCCAATACTTATGCGCCAGATTCTCACTATCTGAATCCGGTACCAAGTGCACCTTCCATTCAAATCCGGTACAGAACTATTCACTGTCGCGATCCGGTACCAATGGTCGCAGACTGTTCTAGTCCGGTACCAACCACTTGTGTACTGTTCAGATCCAATACCATTTACCGAAGCTCACATGTCACGATCTAGTACCAATACAGGAAGCAAAATATACCAAGTTTAGCTCCAGATCGTGACCAAGATAATTGTTGGATGTTTGCTGAATCATCAAAGCTATAGCAAGGCTATATTAAGCCAGTTTGTTTTTTCTTCATCCTCATACACTTCGTGTCATGAGGATGAAGCTTAAAATATGTAACCAAATATGTAAATTTGGCAATTGACTAATCTGCTAAAGATTTCACCTCCTTGTGTTTCACGACTAAGACTGTTTAAATAGTCATGGCAAGGATGGTGGAGGTAGTAGAGAATTAGCATAACACAACATATGAAGCAACGTTACATATTGTAGACCATATTATGAGTTGAAGTTTAATAGAAGGATGTCATTTATCTCCATGTCTTGATTGTTTATGAATGAATGTGAGTTGAGTTGTTAGCATAGTTTGATTCTATGTTTTGAAGTTTGAGTAAGAGTAATGTGTGGATTGAAAGCAAGTTTACTGTAGACTCTAGTCGCTGACCTGTTGAAGAGGCAAGGGCCCACCACCCAACAAAGGTCATCATCCTTATAGATTAGTGTTAATAGTTGATTTCAATAGTATAGATGTTAGACTAGCTGAAGCTTTGATCCTTTTAGATGATAACAGTATACTTCAGTTTAGAGTTTCGATTATATGATTGTTTAGATATCTTTACTTACTCTGTTTTGCATACGCTCTCTCTATTTTATGGATTTGATTTTGTTTCATGGATATAAATGTTGGCAGTAGTAGTCATACATATTTGAAGGAGAACTAGTGAAGTTCACAACAACACATTGTGAACCACAACATACTCATTATATTGACTATTGAACTACCCATGCTATGTCTCGATGATTGATGTGTGATTTCCCTTTCAGAAGTGTGATTGCATAGTTAACTTTCCGGGTCAGATAGCAGAGTTGATCTGTCAAAAGAACTCCATGTCATACTTGCATGTGCCGTAATGGAGTAGATAGCCTCTCTGTGAAAGACAACCAAAGTGTGTTTCAGTTTGCTAGTTTGCTTTGTTTCCAACATGCATAATTTAGAATAGTTCTATACTCATGACATTAGAATTACCTTTCTTACTGGTGTCTTGTAACTCTGTTGATTATGAATCCCGGATTGATAATTAATGAGTGCATTATACTAATCATATAAGTAGCACAACAATAATCATTGTAATCAGTGTCAAACCGAAGGAACTCGGCCTATATAAATATTAGGAGTTCCAAATGTATTAGAGGTTGGAAGAAGTGCAAGGGAACAATTTTAGCTATTTGGAACTTGAATGTAATTTCCTGAAGCTGAATAGAATGCACATGCAGATGTCTTGAAATATCCACAAAAATATTCTAATGGTGGTGGTCTGAGATTTGTCTTCTTTCTTTGTATGTATTTCCCATGTTATTGATTTCATTTTCACTGTCTTCCATTTAAATTGGATAGTTAAAGGCCCATAATTCATCTTGTGATGCTCTCATCTTAAGCAATTTAAATTGTGTTAAGTTCTTCCTAACTAAGTCATAATTCATTTTATTTAATGCTCTGATGCAATTATATGTTTTTCCTTTCTTCTTACACTCTGCAAATTACAATTTACAACTCAGATTCATCGCCTCACTTAGCCTTTATCCTCTGGAGAGTTCTACCCACCAGTTAGTGCTTCCATTCGTTTTTAGGAGTTTGAATCTATAGCCCTAAGTGTCCCTCCCCTTCCTTGCCAACGAAATTATAAAAAACCCTTCAAATCAACAAAACCTAGCCGATGACTTGTTAAAGAAAACTCATCTATTAAAGACCAAGTGATAGGAGAGAGCCCTCTCTGAGTTGAGCAGGCTAGTACCCAGCTCTAAAGTGGTTTGTAGGTTACCTCTGTCATTTTTTTATCAGCCAAACAAATTTACAGAGTGGTAACATTTTGGCGCTATTGTCACGGATGAAACTGAAGATTTTCCCTGGGAGAAGAACAACTTAAAGCTTCAGATTTGATTCCTGAGGGTGACAATGAATCAAACACCTTATTAGCTGAAACTAAATTTACCTTGGAGACTCCATTATAAAGAGACCAGTAGCATAAAGTAGTTTGAGCAAGAAATCCTGGCTCCCAAGAGAATTCATACCAGAATAAATCCAGACCCATAAGCAATAATCCCTTTGTTTGATCCCGAGAAACTTGTACCCAAAAGAAAATAAAGGCCAATAAGCCTAGTTTTTTGTCTGGACATAAATCTATCTTTACCCAAAGATGAAGTAAAAATCATTGAAGACCTTGATTTTGATTTAAAATTTGGTCAAACTCTGTTCAAAACTAGATCTAAATCCAGTTTGAATGAAATCATCTTTGATGAGAAGAGGTTCCAAGGTTTAATTTCAACAGCCTCTATTAGACCTGTTGTGATTCCTACTCAGAACAATGAGCCACTTCAAGTTCTTCCTGCAACCATCGCAACTAAGTTTCCCCCCTTGTCCTACCTTCTCAGTTACATGATTTACCCTGGGACTATAATTAGAGGATGAAGTTGTATGACGTTGAAGGCAATGTGTCAGTCCAAAAACACTTAGACTGGTTCAATGATTTTGTGGATCTAGAAGAAGTATATTATGAAGATGCAAAAATGAGATTGTTTTCACAAAGTCTCGCAGGTAAAGTTAGAAAATAGTTTAGAGCTCTCCCAACAACAACTATCCCATATTTTGCAGCCTTTGAAACAAGTTTTCTTGCAAAGTGGGGTGAAAATAATAACCCCCTTTAGTTTCCAACCCAATAAAACAACATGAGAAGGTCACCTGATGAAACAATACAAGAGTTTTCAGCTATATTTATGAAAGGTTACAACTCAATTCCTACTGAAGTAAAACCTCCTCCTAGAGCTGCACAACTTAGATATGCTGATTCCTTTGACAATGAATTTGCTTTGTTGTTGAGAGAAAGAAGATCCAATTCATTAGATGATATGATGAGTGATGCAATAGAAGTTGAAGTAAATCTATTGGCTTCCGAAAAGATCAAATATAATTATGACAGAGACATAAACAAGGTTCAAGATAAGGCACAACCTTCAACTTCACAGTCATCAAAAGAGAGATTTGAGTTGATGATGAAAACTATGGAGAAACTCATGGAAAGGGTGTCCTTAGATAATAAGCCTAACACTAGAGAGCAGGATGATTGTCCACCCAGAAATCAAAGGAGACCAACAGTTCCACAAATCAGACAAAGAGACTAGAGGAACCAAGGTGATCAACAAATAAGACCTCATTTTCAAAACAATTATGTGAATGAAAATTTTGATGAAACTTTTGAAGACAATATGCATTGCTGTGATGGTGATGAAACAAATGTGTTTTTAACTAAAGAAGAACATGATCATTTCATGGATGCAAATGATATATTCATGCAGGATAATGATGAAAGGTTATCATTGGAAAAGGAAGACTATCAGAAAGGATTGCAGAATGCCATCATGCAATTCCATAAACAATATAATCTTTAAAGCAAAAAGGTGCGTGCAAATCCTCCAAAGGGAAATCCTACCAAGGAATATAAAAATAATACACCTTCTTCGAGTCAGCCTAAGAAGGACTCTATTGCAAAGGATATTGTGGAGAAAGCAAAGCAGAAGGAAGAACCTCCAAACAAAGTACCTAAAGTGAGAAATGAGACAGTCATCAAAGAGGTAGAAAAAACCTCATCATCCTTTAACTTTGAAAGTGAGATGGCCAAAATTAAAATCTCTGTTCCATTCAATGAGTTGATAAAGAATAGTGAATATATAAATCAAATCATTAAGATGCTCAAGATTGAAGAAACTTATGATACTTTAAATATACAAGATGATCATCCTTCCATCTTGTTTGGCCCACGTGTAGAGGAGAGTGGTGATTCTGATGAGGTCCCTCCTTTCTATGTTAGTATGAAGATTCATGATATGGATTTGCATAATGCTATGTTGGATTTAGGAGCATCCAATAATCTGATGCCCAAGGTGGTCATGGACCAATTGGGTCTGGACATTACAAGGCCTTACAAGGATCGTTTCTCCTTTGATTCAAGAAAGGTGAAGTGCTTGGGCCTGATCAAAGATCTGGTAGTATCTTTGTCTCAAATTCCAGCAAAAAATATGGTCACAGATGTGGTGGTTGTTGATATTCCTCCTAAATTTGGCATGCTGTTATCTAGGTCATGGGTGACAAATCTAAAAGGGACTTTGCAAATGGATATGTCATATGCCACTATCCCTGTTTTTGGCCAAGATAGGAGGTTGTACAGGGAAGCATTGCTCAAGTAAATGGTCAGTAACAAAGCCCAACCAAACAACCATCCCATTTATTCTGTGGAAACTAAGATTTTCTCTTCCATTTTCTTTAATGATTTGAGTTTTGAAGAGGAAGTGCCAAAGACTGATATGACTGTCAAAGAAAAACCAGATCAACAAAACAATGAAGAAACTGAAATGTGGAATATGAGCTTTGATGGAGCTATCAACAGAGAAGGAGCAGCGGCTGGTGTGTGGATTAAACCCCCCAAATTAGGTACAAAACTTTGTTCTTACAAGCTTGCTTTTAATTGCACAAATAACATGGCTGAATATGAGGCATTAGTGTTGGGATTGAAGAGTTTGAAAGAAATGGGTGCTAGGAGGATAATTGTACATGGATATTCTGAGCCGATTATAAGTCAAATAAAGGGTATATATCAAGCAAAGCATCCTAGATTAAGAGCATATATGAATATAGTTATTGATCTTCTTAAATAATTTTCAGAATATAATCTTTCAGTGATTCCAAGGGGGCAGAATCAGATCGCTGATGCCCTGGCTACTTCAACCTCAGTTTTCAAAATTCCAATTTTTCCTAACAGAAGATATGAGATTAAGGTCAAGCACATGCCAATAGTACGTGATAACATTAAGTACTGGAAAGTTTTCGAAGATGACAAACAAGTAGAAAGTTTCCTTAAGATGGATGGTGAATTTGCAAATTTTAATATTGATGAGGAATATTGTTGTGAAGAAGAATATGCAGTTGTTAGAAAAACAGGACCGTGGAGCAATAAAACAAATGCAGAAACAAAACATAGAAGACACACAATACAAGAGAGACACAAATTTACGTGGTTCACCC
>JASDQU010737320.1:20876-46165 GCA_032191745.1 Picea mariana
GAAAATCCCACACTTTAGAAGGCACTAGGAAGTCAATGTCTGTGTCAAGCTACTCCTTTCATGTTACCATGGCAACTACTTATGGCTAGACCGCTGTATCAAAGTTGATTCGACGATGATCCATAGGATCACCAGATTAAGTATGCAAGGACCCGACCCGCAAGAGTTCTATCCAGGAAAAGCCACAGATCACGCACTAGCACAAAAGATCAAGGATACATACGACGATGTTGAAAAGGGGATGCGAGGCTACAAGGTAGCCTCCATCCAGAATGTCACAGTGCACCTAGCCTTCCAGTTAATAGCCAAAAAGTTAGTAAGGAATAACTGACCCATGTAGGTCACAGGCTTTGTCGTTGACATTGTAGGGAAGTGCGTGGAAGGTCTACAGATGAACTGGGCAAAGTACCTAGTTAATCAGCTAGAACTAGACTGCTGTGAAGCACATGATCAGGGCTATGAGTTTCACTTTAGATGGCTCCTGATCCTCATCACCTTTGTTTCCTGGGATATGTCAAAAGGTGTGACCTTTTCAGATATTTAACCATTTGAGCCACTTGCTGCGAAGTTCACCACACTCTTGTACTCGAGTGATATGAACAAACAGTGGCAGTCAAACACTGTGTTTCACACATATTACCTTCAGCTGAAAAGAGCCATCGAAGCTGAACCTCACATGACTCTAAACACCCTACAGAGGTTCCGACCCTTGATGAAGTTCTGCGCAGATCGACACTTCATCTACATTACAATGCGAGCCAATGAACATAAGGAGTAGCTTCATTCATACTACAAACTCACAGAAGAGGACCTTGAGGAGATCACTAAGGACTGGTCTGCAGACCTCATTATCCCTGCTGACCCTGTAGAGATGTATGACCCTGAATTGGACAGCTTGGAGGCCACCCACAAAGAACAGAACACACCCAGAACCATCAGAAGGAAGAATACTGAAGAGGTCTAAGACTTAAGCAGTGCCTCAGGCAAGACTGCTTCAGTATCACCTAACTGAGGGGGTGATGATGAAGTAGAAGATATAAATGGAAAAGGAGCTGAACAAAAGTAAGACGAAGTAACATTGCCCATAGACGAGGTTGATCCCTTGAAGAAGAGGAAGGTTTATCCCCTGAAACCTTCTTCTCGAAAGAAATCTATAGCCACTGTGACCAAGATGAAGACTGTGCTCACTACCGATGATTTTGACTTCGTCATAGCAGCCCTAAACGATGCTTTGCTGGAAATTGTGGAGAAACAAGAAGCTAAGAAGGAGGAAATGTATGAAATAATTAAGGTCAACCTCTAAGGGGTACAATAGGCCCTTCATCCCAGCCGTGCAGTGTCCACTGCACCCCTACCATCAAGAGAACCAGCGTTGGGAGATGAGCCAGCCCAACTCCATTGACTAGCTGATGCGGTCGAAGCTCGCCTTCGTCGTGCACAAGAAGAAAAATAAAAAGCCACTCGGGCCTTGAAGCAAGTGCGAGGAGTACTCGTAGAAAAACACTGACTTGTAGAACAGGAGAAGGTTTCTCTCCAGGCAAAGTTTGAAGAAGAGAAAACACATATGCAACAAGAAAAAGAACAGTTGTTCACCGAGTAACTCGAAGTGAAAGAAGTAGTCAATAGAACACTCCACTCTGTGATAGAATTAGAACCATAGGAAGAAGATCGAGTCACGCATCAAGTAGAGAATCCTGCATAAGCTATCAAATGGCTACAACAATGAATAACATACTCAGAGCTCCTAACCATACCCGACACCCCGCAGGATGTAAGGGATCAAAGAGAAGCAACTGCTCAAAGCACAATTGAAAGAATCAAAGTCCTTGCCATGGAATGCAAGCAACTGAGTGATCGCAGTGCCCAGATGTATGAGTGACTCACTAAGAATCCATAATTGAAGGCACTGGAGTCACAACTACAGGAAGCGAAGCAGTAAGTAAAGACAATACAGGCACAGTTGAAGCCCCTGTCAACTGTGGAAAGAATGAAGTGATCCCAAGAGCAGCGCACTGCCCAGCAGCAGGTCCACACTATTCAGAGCAAAGTTTTGGAAGTAACTCAGAGGCTCCAACCTGTATAGGATGAGGCTTACCAACTGTTCATAGAGATTGAAGGCTGAGGAGCGGAACTGGATCAAGTCGTCACTGCAAATGAACAATGCCTAGAGGGACCTATCAACGAAGCAATCATACAAGACTTCACTGAACAGGAGGCTGTGGCACAAAAACAAGACGAAGTAGCTCGAGCCAAGCTTGAGGATTTTGAAGTAGAACTAGTTAGATCTGAGTGACTCAGGATGAGTCACAGGTGAGTGTTGGGGGACTGTTGGCCCTTGAACAAGTTTTGAGGATTCTTGGTCATGTTTGACCTAATTTTGGGACTTCGACAGGCTGTCGAAGGTGGAGCGCAAGACGAAGTAGAGATCGCGGGATCTCGACCCATTTTAGGGCCCTTTTTGGGATTCGGGATTATGTAATGGGCATGGGATGTCGACCCATGGGTTTACCCATGTTTAGGCCTATTTTGTAATGTATAAATAAGTATCTAGGTGATGTAAGAAGGAGAGACCTAGTAGGCCGCTGTGCTAAGTGTCAGAGTTTGATCTATGTGATAAAGAGTTCTAAGTGCTTTGTGCATACTATGTGAGGCTTGCAAGGCTAGTGCAAGTAATTGTAATTGACTGTGTGAAGGCTTGGTGTTATACTTGCTAAGTGCTTTGATATAGATAGATGGATCTGTTTATGCTTTGTGCTAATGATGTATATGGATGTTAGATTCGACTTATATGAATGTGCTTAGTGCTTGAATTTGCTAGATCTCATTTGTTCCATTGTGCTAAGTTCTGCCAGATGTCAAATCTAGTTAACCACTGCGTTGTGTTGATGGGGCTTAAATCCCCTAATTCAACAGAAGGAACCAAACCTGCCACCAAGGCCCAATTATACTCTGCAGCGTTTGGAGTGGAATGGTTCTCCAAATCTTACAATCTGACTAAATTATCGATGAGCTTTTGTGTTTTCTGGTGAATGCTCTTCCTTTGGCTAAAATAGTTTTTTCTATATTTTCTCTTAGGTGGGGCAAGTACAAGAGATGAAAGCCAATATAAACCAACTTAACGAAGATAGGACAATAGTTTTAACTATTGGGAAGGGGTTGATCTTGGGATAACCCGCTACTCAAACATGCAGACACCGATCCTATGCCAAAGGGGTTTAGTAATAATACTTTAACCGAAAGAGCATCCAACTGTTGTCTGAGAAAGCTACTTAGCAGAAGGAAGACGCATATATGATCAAGACCAGGGTAAGCAAAATAATTCATCTACCGATACATTCATCACATAGCTGAGGTAAACTACTTAGCATAGAGAAAGAAACACAACTGTAATCAATGTCACGGTAAGAAAAACAATTCATCTACCAATAAATTCATCACATAAAAGCACAATGATTTACTTTCATCATTTAAAGCAAGGAACATCCAAACATTGTACCGGATAACTTGACAACATAATTAATTGCTCTTACTCATTTACTGCAACATTCATGGAACAGGAAAGGAATTAATTCTTCTCCAACTCTAATCACATACATCTGATGAAAATAGCTTGTCTCTGGTCTAGAAGGACTTCTTAATTCGTAGCAGTCTCAAAATAATTATCAACAACCAAAAGAAAAGAGTTCTTACAACAACCATCGACCCTTTAACCATCAATCGATGTTCCTATTTATAATATAAAGTCTTAATAGTAATTAACGGTAAAATACAATTTGAGCTAATCAAGAATTGCCACATGGCGTCATCATCTAATAGTGTTTCAACAGTCCATCAGAGTTGTTTCTTGAAAAGGGTGGAATCTTTCATAATCAGACCATCTGATAAAGAGTTCTTCATAGGTGTTGGCCCATGAAAACCTGTGTTGTTCCATTGGAGCCGCATAGATTCCCCTGATGTCTGCTGCGTGCGCCCAATATTTTGCGAGGCTGAAGTTCAACTTTTGAAGTATGGCTCTGGATTTGATTAGATGTCCAATAAACTGTTGTATTTTCCCAGGATTTGCATCGATGATCTTTGCACATTCTTTGGCCCATGACGCATCATGTTCGACGCACAGCTTGATTATTTCGTTTAGGTTGATAAACATATCGGGGGTACCATACTCAGGGAGTGCGATGTCTTTCATTATTTTATTGATTTTATCCCAGTGCTTTTGACATTTGGCCCATTGTTCTTGGATTTCTTCGTGTGGGATTTGAGACATTTTGGCTCAGTATTCGGCCGATCGCTTCATGCGATTAAGACTTCTTTTACTTACTAGAAGAATGTCGTGGTCTTCCTTTTCTCGACATTTCTAGACTACCTCAATAAACTCGAGCCTCTCCACTGCCTGCTGCACCTTCTCATACCATTGCTCCATTTCATTACATGTTGCGAGTGCCATGTGAGTGTCTTCATGGAATTCGGATATATTCAAGATTAACAACCGTCTTTCCTTCTTGAACTCATCGTAAAATTTACCAAACTCATCTTTTAAATACACAATTGTCTGTGCGCAAGTGTTCGAGCTCCTTTTGGGTGGTGGCAAGTTCCTTTTCATCTCTCCTGGCTTTGTTCTGGGCAGCCTATGAGAGGTATTTTCCCACACTAATCAGCTCAGATTTACAGGCATCCGCTGTGTCGATTAACTTCTCCTCAGTGATGACTATGATGGACTGATCCAGGGTGATTCTTCTTTTCTTTGCAGTCATCTGAACGATAGCCTTTCTATTTTGATCATAGGATATCACATAGATGTCTGCGACCTCATCTACCGGGTTTGGTATTTGCTGATCACCCCATGTGAGATTGTTTCCCATGGAAACCTGTGCTGTTCCATTGGAGATGCATAGATTCCCCAGATGTCTGCTACGTGCACTTGATATTTTGCAAGGTTGAAGTTCAACTTCTAAAGTATGGCTCTGGATTTGATTGGATGTCCTACGAACTGTTGCATTTGCCCAAGCTTTGCATCGATGATCTTTGCACATTCTTCGGCCCATGACGCATCCTGTTTGACGCACAACTTGATTATTTCGTTTAGGTTGATAAACATATTGGGGGTACCATACTTAGGGAGTACGATGTCTTTCATTATTTTATTGATTTTATCCTAGTGCTTTTGACATTTGGCCCATTGTTCTTGGATTTTTTTGTGTGGGATTCGAGACATTTTGGCCCAATATTCGGCCAATCGCTTCATGCGATTAAGACTACTTTTACTTACTAGCTGAATGTCGTGGTATTTCTTTTCTCGACGTTTCTGGACTGCCTCAATAAACTTGAGCCTCTCTGCTGCCTACTGTGCCTTCTCATACCATCACTCCATTTCATTACATGTCACAAGTGCCATGAGAGTGTCTTCCTAGAATTCGGCTATATTATAGATTAACAACTGTCTTTCCTTCTTAAACTCATCATAAACTTTACCGAACTCATCTTTTAAATACAAAACTATCTGTGTAGCACCCTTATAGTAATCGTTAAGATGGCGCAAGTGTTTGAGCTCATTTTGGGAGGCGGCAAGTTCCGTTTCATCTCTCCTGGCTCTGTCCTGGGTGGCCTCTAAGAGGGATTTTCCCACACCAATCAGCTCAGACGTACGAGCATCCATTGTGTTGATTAACTTATCCTCAGTGATGACTATGATGGACTGATCCAGGGTGATTCTTCTCTTCTTTGTAGTCTTCTGAACGATATCCTTTCTCTTTTGATCATAGGAGATTGCATAGATGTCTGCGACCTCATCTACTGGGTCTGGTATCTGCTGATCACCCCATGTGAGATTGTTTCCCAATATTCCCGTAGTGTAAATTTGTTCGAGGGTGGGACCTCGAACCTCTTCGTTCTGCCTTGTAGATCTAATTTCTACTTGTTGTTCACCGAGAATCTGAGTATTGGGTAGGATAGATGTGTCTTGTATGGACTTGTCACTTGATCACTCAACGATCGTGGAACTGCCAATTTACTTCTGTAGAGGCTCGTCACTTGGGCCTACATCTATTTCCAGTTCATCAGACTTTCCTGTGTTGAGATTACCTTCAGCGTCAGCTTCCTTTTGTGGGATTCCCTGGTCTTGAACCCCAGGCCCAATAGAAGAGACCTTTTCAGGACTTGGGGAAAATGTCTTTTCGAGACCTTCTTCTTCTTGGATGCGCACCGGGGTGCCACAAGAAGTCTTTGTGCTCTCGTCGTCATTGTATATATGTATTAGCATGCTCAAGGGTTTGGGCACTTGTGTTTCTATCGACACCCAACCTGTCTCTGGTTGAGCTATTCCTTCTCATGAGAGATCAATTGGTGATATCGTAGACTCAGGATTACCTGACCCATTGGTGCCATCGGCGGTTGTGAGACCAAGATTGCTAGGTTATGTCAGAACTCTTTGGATGGTAACTGAAATTCCGGGACTTATGGCAGGATGCAGGTTATCCTGCATTCGTTTCATTAGTAGTTGAGACTGCTGGTATAAAAATGCACCACTTTCTTGAGCTGTTTGATCTTCAGGGAAAACTTTGATTTGTACCGAGGATCCCTGATTAGCCTCTACGACCTCAATGTCTTCTTGGCGGTTATTTGTTTCTTCCTCCAATTCATATGCTACTGCTGCTTCAGGGTGTCGGCCAACTCCTTGAATTGCTTGCTCCAATAGTGTGGCCTGCTCTTCATATCTCAAAGCTTTAAACTTGGTTCCTCTAGGATCGACCTTCTTGGCTGCTACCATATCCCAATCTTGAGCATTCTCTCTGGGTGCCGAGGGAGATTGTGCATTCTTCTAGGGACGACCACAGCATCCCCAACCAACCAGGGCTGGTTGTCTTGAAGTGGAACTTCCCTCTCCTCCTCTCGACCATTGTTCTCTTCCATATCTTCGGAGTCGGAGTCATGCCCTTCCTCTTCTGAAAGATCGTTAGGTTCAGAGATGTCTCTAGCTGGCGTCTCGGGTATGAGGTCAAGAGGTTCTTGGATTTCGGTGATAGCAAAGTCTATTAAGTCTTTGATGGAGTGTACGAAAACTTCGTCAGGAGTGCTGACTACTAGTCTGCTTTGTTGTTTTCTTCAAGGGAGGATGGGGGTGAAGGGAGACACATCGATTTGTGGGGCGTAGGCTCTGGTAATCCTTCTAAATTGATTCAGTTCCTCATGAGGGAGGGCGTAAGGTATTTCAGGGTGAAGATATCCTTCCTCGGAGTGGGATGAGTTATCCGCTTCGGGAGTACTCAGTAAAGGTGGGTTGTCTGTTGAATGACTAGCCATGCATGTGGGCCATTACGAATCTATAGGATGTTCAAAATATCATATAACTTACATATTCAACCATTCATTCTCAGGCCCTCCTTCTAGCGCCATTTCTGTTGATGGGGCTTAAATCCCCTGATTCATTAACAGGAACCAAACATGCCACTGAGGCCCAATTAGACTCTGCAACGTTTGGAGTGGAATGGTTCTCCAGATCTTACAATCTGGCCAAATTATCGATGATATTTTGTGTTTTCTGGTGAATGCTCTTCCTTTGGTTAAAACAATTTTTTCTATATTTTCTCTTAGGTGGGTAGGTACAAGAGATGCAAGCCAGTATAAATCAACTTGATGAAGATAGGACAAGATTTTTAACTATTGGGAAGGGGTCGAGCTTGGGATAACCTGTTACTCGAACATGCAGACAACGATCCTATGCCAAAAGGGCTTAGTAATAATACTTTAACCGAAAGAGCATCCAACTACTGTCCGAGAAAGATACTTAGAAGAAAGAAGACACATATATGATCAAGATCAAGCTAAGAAAAATAATTCATCTACCGAGACATTCATCACATAGTTGAGGTAAACTACTTAGAATAGAGAAAGAAACACAATTGTAATCAATGTCACGGTAAGCAAAATAATTCATCTACCAAGACATTCGTCACATAGAATCACAATGATTTGCTTTCATCATTTAAAGCAAGGAACATCAAAACATTGTACCAGATAACTTGACAACATAATTAATTAATCTTACTCATTTACTGCAACATTCATTGAACAAGAAAGGAAGTAATTCTTCTCCAACTCCAATCAAATACATCTGATGAAAATAGCTAGTCTCTAGTGCAGAAGGACTTCTTAATTGGTAGCAGTCTAAAAATAATTATCAACAACCAAAAGAAAAGAGTTCTTACAACAACCATTGACCCTTTAACCATCGGTCGATGTTCCTATTTATAATATAAAGTCTTAACAGTAATTAACGGTAAAATACAATTTGAGCTAATCAAGAATCGCCACGTGGCATCATCATCTAACAGTCTTTCAACAGTCCATCCGAGTTGTTTCTTGAAAAGGGTGGACTCTTTCATAATCAGACCATCTGATAAAGATTTCTTCACAGGTGTTGGCCCATGGAAACATGTGCTATTCTATTGGAGACGCATAGATTCCCCTGATGTTTGCTGCATGCGCCCGATATTTTGCGAGGCTGAAGTTCAACTTCTAAAGTATGGCTCTGGCTTTGATTGGATTTCCTATGAACTGTTGTATTTGCCCAGGATTTGCATCGGTGATATTTGCACATTATTCGGCCCATGACACATCCTGTTCGGCGCACAGCTTGATTATTTCGTTTAGGTTGATAAACATATTGGGGGTACCATACTCAGGGAGTGTGATGTATTTCATTATTTTATTGATTTTATCCCAATGATTTTAACATTTGGCCCATTGTTATTGGATTTCTTCATGTGGGATTCGAGACATTTCGACCCAGTATTTGGTCGATCGCTTCATGCGATTAAGACTGCTTTTACTTACTAGCCGAATGCCATGGTCTTCTTTTTCTCGGCCTTTCTGGACTACCTCAATAAACTCGAGCCTCTCCGCTACCTACTGCGCCTTCTCATACCATCGCTCCATTTCCTTACATGTCGCGAGTGCCATGAGAGTGTCTTCCTGGAATTTGTCTATATTCGAGATTAACAACTGTCTTTCCTTCTTTAACTCATCGTAAAGTTACCGAACTCATCTTTTAAATACACAACTGTCTGTGTAGCACCCTTATAGTAATCAGTAAGATGACGCAAGTGTTCAAGCTCCTTTTGGGTGGTGACAAGTTCCTTTTCATCTCTCCTGGCTCTGTCCTGGGCGATCTTTGAGAGGGATTTTCCCACACCAATTAGCTCAGACGTACGGGCGTCCACTGTGTCGATTAACTTCTCCTCAGTGACGACTATGATGGACTGATCCAGGGTGATTCTTCTCTTCTTTGCAGTCTTCTAAACAATAGCCTTTCTCTTGTGATCATAGGAGATCGCATAGACGTCTGCGACCTCATCTACCGGGTCTGTTATCTGCTGATCACCCTATGTGAGATTGTTTCCTAAGCTTCCTGCAGTGTAAATTTGTTTGAGGGTGGGCCCTCGAACCTCTTTGTTTTGCCTTGTAGATCCAACTTCTACTTGTTGTTCACCAAGAATCTGAGTATTGGGCAGGATAGAGGTGTCTTTTATGGACTTGTCACTTAATTGCTCAACAATCGTGGAACTACCGATTTCCTTCCGCGGAGGCTTGTCACTTGGGCCTACATCTATTTCTGGTTCATCGAACTTTCCTGTGTTGAGATTACCTTCATCTTCAGCTTCCTTTTGTGGGATTCCTTGGTTCTGAACCCTGAGCCCAACAGAAGAGACCTTTTCAGGACTTGGGGAAAAGGTCTTTTTGGTACCTTCCTCTTCTTGGATGAGCACTGAGGTGCCACAAGAAGTATATATGCTCTCGTCGTTGCTATATATATGTATTAGCATGCTCAAGGGGTTAGGTGCTTGTGTTTCTATTGACACCTGACATGTCTTTGGTTGAGCAGTTCCTTCTCCCGAGAGATCAATTGGCGATATCGTAGACTTAGGATTACCTGACCCATTGGTGCCATTGACGAATGTGAGACCAAGATTGCTATGTTTTGTCAGAACTCTTTGGATGGTAACTAAAATTCTGGGACTTATGGCAGGATGTGGGTTATCTTGCATCTGTTTCATTAGTAGCTGAGACTGCTGGTATAAAAGTGCACCACTTTCTTGAGCTGTTTGATCTTCAGGGAAATCTTTGATTTGTACCGGGGATCGCTGATGAGCCTCTGCAAACTCAATGTCTTCTTGGGGGTTATTTGTTTCTTCCTCCAATTCATATTCTACTGCTACTTTAGGGTGTCGACCAACTCCTTGAATTGCTTTCTCCAATAGTGTGGCCTGCTCTTCATAGCTCAAAGCTCTAAACCTGGTTCCTCTAGTATCGACCTTCCTAGCTGCCACCATATCCCAATCTTGAGCATTCTCGGTGAAAATTTCATCCTCAAACCGATCGTGGGCATAAGGCCAACACGATGATACCTGTGACGTGTGCTGTAGGACCAATCCCTTGGGATCGTGTTTGCAAAATCGACCAGTTTGGAACCGAAATTCCAATTGACCTAGCCCAAGTTGTTTAGCATGCACAATGTCTTTGATCATGCAGAAGCCGATATGGAATCTATACGGTATGAAAGCCCGCTTCTTGTCTTTCACTAAAGTTGCATTGTATCCTTATATGATGGTTTGATAACAGATTTCTCCTAACACTAGCTGGTCGGGAACATAAAGGGGTAATAAATGTGGTGGCCCTGTGGCATCGAAAATCTCGATGTAGGTTTCTCGTTCGTCTAAATACCAGTGACCAATTTTGACTATGACCTTCTTTTCTTTGTTTGATAATCTAGAGCATTCTTTCTTAAAGAGTAAGAAGTAAATGGGCGCAATAAAATGATCACAGATAATAGCATAGGATTTCTTGTACCTGTTTTCCCACAAGATGCTATAGTATAGATGGACTGCGAGCTCCGAAGGGTGCCAATTCAAGTTCATCCCAGCAAAAGCGTTCCTGGCACAGATGACATCCAATAGAGATGAAGCCATGTAGAAGGTAGGGGTATCTCCTTCCTTTAGCGCCTGAGCTTATTTTATGCATGTGATCAATTGTTTGGAGATGATAGCACTCTAATTGAAACCAATACCCGAAACAATGACTGTGAAAACTAGAGGCATCCAAGCTTCCGAAAATCGGGAGCAGTCTTTCTCCCCATGTAATCTACAGAGAAGGGCCATGAGATAGGCGTATGGTTCCCTGAGATTGACCGTCGGGTACCAGCTAGAAGTTTGGTTCATGAATTTCTTGTCTTCCCTCCACTAGGATGCCAAGATTTTGCTAGTGTCGTGAGAGGCATAGAAACTCACCACGAAATCAGTGTTCAACTTTTCTCCAGACTCATTGAGTTTGTAGTATTTTTGAACTTCTGATGGCAGGAAAACCCTGACGCATTCGCCATTGTCATAATTAATCAAACATTTCTGTGCATCGGTGTGATCAATGAGCCACTTTAAGAGCTCGACGCAAGGGAAAACCAGAGACTATATTGCCACCATGTGCAGATAATCCCTACGAATGTTTGGGAGGACCTCGTCATTGAGATTCCTTGTATTAGGGTTGCTGTGCGGAGTATATTCGAGGGGATATTCTCTCTTGATCTTCTTGAAGACTTATTCCCAATGAGGAAAATTTGTCTTTGCTCCAATGCTTGTCTCTGTATCCCTGAAAGCTGGGGGCTGGACAAATGGCTCCTTAGTGATCGCCTTGATGATGGACACTAGATTTGGAGCGAACTCTAGTTGTCTTGCAACCACTGGGGAGGAGCCTTCTCCTATTTATGATTCTTGTAGCTTTGGTGCCTATGGTGTTTTTCTGGTGGATGGCTTCTTTGGAGGCATTGTCCCTACAATCAAAACCGCCTTTTAAACACATATACATAGCAACATTGGGTGAGAACATATACAAATGAAATGTAAAGCCATAAGCAAACCCATACCTGAAATGATTGCTAAGAAAACTGTTTAATACTTACTGGACTTTGGATGCTTCCTCTGGACTGGTGGCTCTGTTCTCCTGTTTGTTCTGAATTCCTCACTGCATAGAGTGGGATCAAACAAAAAGGAATTGAAAGAATATAACCGGGAGATACTACCAGTCATATCAATTAGTTAATACAGGTGATAAATGTAGATTTCAAATATAACGCTATCGGATTTCTGCCACTGAGACTTAACTGGTTGACGACGGGGGAGCAGATGGAGATGCATTGTATTAGTGAGTTTAACGGTTCCCTTTTGATTTTCACACAAGCTAGTAACTAATGCGCGATCTATGAACTAACTAAAGCTTTGAATGTAGAGTACTTGACATAGCTAGGGGTTAAACGTCATGTCACTTCTTACCTTCATAAGAATCAGGGATCAACTACTATTTTAGATTGTTTATTAATGTTGCTATTTTCTTGATAAAACTCTTGATGCCAATGATGTTGGGATTGGTGATGTTTCAGGCATCGATGGTCGGTGATGGAACTCCTCTTTTGTGCGACGCTTATGATTACACTTCTCTATCGAAGCTGAAAGGACCGATGTTCGGTGAAATATTTTTGGAGACTATATGAAAAAGAGATACTCTTATTGGCTGAGGCTGAAGAATGTTGTCACTCGACTACTTTGAATTCCCATACAATTTTCGCTACCTTAATCTTTCATCGATGCCAAAATTCTCAAGTAAGCTAGGAGAAATCTGGGTTGCTGGTTCCTTGATCGGTCGTGGTGTTCCTCAAGATGGTTCTTAATATGCTCAAGAGAAACTCAGATATGAAACATATTAGATAAGAAGGTTATCAGGATTAAACCACGGTGAAAACAATCGAAGGTAGAAGACAAGGTGGTACCCAAAAGGAAGTGGTCACAGAACTTTTAGGGTGTGTTGAACACTCAACACGCTTTACTGTGATTAGGGTTTAACTGCGCTATAACTAAGAACTGAATATTGATAAATATAACTGCTAAGTGCTCTGTTAAGTGTTAGAATCATAGATCTGTGTCCCAACTAAGGTTGCAGACATCTGAGTCCTGCAACCACCCCTGCCTCTACCTCGAGTGAGACTTCATCTGCTTCGCAGGTGTTGCCAAAAGGGCCGATAGTTAGGGTTTTGTTGGTGCACTGTTGTAGCGTTGAACCCTGGGTCTACCCCTGTGCCAATAAATGGTTCCATTTCCAGGACCTGAAACTGTGATTGCTGGGAACTGAGGAAGAAGAATCTTTGTGCAAAGGTCCGACCTGAAACTGTGATTGCTGGGAACTGAGGAAGAAGAAGCTTTGTGCAAAGGTCCGACCTGAAACTGTGATTGCTGGGAACTAAGGAAGAAGAAGCTTTGTGCAAAGGTCCGACTTGAAACTGTGATTGCTAGGAACTGAGGAAGAAGAAGATTTGTGCAAAGATATGACCTGAAATTTTGAAATCTCTATGTGTAGATCTGTTTCTCTAGTGCACAATACTCTACTTAGTTTGTGAAGCTCTGTGCTAAAGAAAAGAAGTCCGATTGGAAGAAAAGAGGTAAGATCTGAAGATTTTTGCTCTGAGAAAGGTAAAAGTGAGACTTCTTGATTAAAAGAGGTAAGATCTGAAGCTTTGTGCTCCGAGAAAGGTAAAAGTGAGAATTGTTTATTAAAAGAGGTAAGATCTGCAAGCTCTGTGCTCTGATAAAGGTAAGAATAGTGAAAATTTCTAGATCTGAAAGCTTTCTGCTATGTAGAAGTAAGATAAGTGGAAATTTTTGTTTCAAAAGTATGGATCTTTGTATGTTTGATAGATTCTATCCTAGCTTGAAAATTAGGGCATTAATAAATGAAAGAAGATTTGATATGAGTAGATCTGATAAGAATAATGAAAAATATGTTATACCTATGCATAGAAAGAATGTTTGGACTAGCAAGTGGATGCAGGATCCTAGAAATAAATGCTTGCAGGTTAGCTACTATGACCCTAGCACGCAGTATAGGAAGAGATGGGAATCATTTAAAAGAAAGAGAGGATTAACCCTCTATTACAGTTGTAGAAAACTGAGACATCTTGCTAAGGAATGCCCTAGGAGAAGACCTAGTTGTCTTTGTTGAAAGCTATGGACCATGAAGTATTGGATTTCCCTAGAATGATTGCTAAGCTTGAAGAAATGAACATGAGACAAGAATACCTAAGATAGATCCAAAAACCATGATTATGGAAGAACCCCAGAAAGAATCAAAGAAAGTATTGCTACAAATGAAAGATACCCTGAATGATCACCGACATGTTAGTTTATCAGAGGTCTTCAGAGAAAAAGAATGCCTTGAAGCAAGAATATGAGACTTCAACATTGACTGTGTTCTAGATCAGGAAACACAGGTGAATATCATGATATAAAGAACTTGGGAAGCTATAGGAAGGTCTGCTATGATTCCTTCATTAGAAGGAATAGGACTATTCAAAGGAAAGATGATAAACCTATGTGGAAATCTCACCCAGATATCTATGAATGCCAATGGAACTTTGACAGAGGAAGATTTTGAGATTATTAAATTTATTGAGAAAAGCACCCCATTTACCATGTTACTAGGAAAAACTTGGATTGAAAGAGATTAGGCTAGAAGGCAAGAAGAAGAAAAAGTTTTAGAGCAGAAGAAGCAAGAGTTAAAAGATTTCATGACTAGTAGGATCACACACTTAATTGAAGAACAAAAGAACAAATCGAAGCTATTTAACACCAAACACCCAGATATCAAAGTTGCAAGAACACTAGATGACCCACAAAAGATTGAAGTACTTGTTCCAGATAAAGAAGAAGTATCACCCTCGAATCTTAGGAAAGAATCTCAACAATGCGAAGTTACTCTACCAAAAGAAGATAAGAATCAGAATGGAAAAAGGCATACCGAGATGAAGCTCACTGAAAGAAATCTAGAAATCTAAGTAAGAAGAGAGCTAAGATCGACAAGTTACAAAAGGTTCCAGAGGGAACTTCGGAGAAGGAAAATTTGCAAAACTGGAGCTTCATCGGGATAATAGAACAACGTCACATGGCACTTAGCCATGGTGAAGCAATATAGCCATTGACAATAATATAACCATTCGGTCGACCCCCTTGAACGGGTCGAAAGACATTTATGGTTCACCACCAGACCATTGGACCGTGCCATAATGGAAAGAACAAAGTTAATGCAGGCTTCTCGACCGTTGCAAGCAATCTGTTGCCAAGTTATCTATTTATCCCATTGCACCATGCACCGAGAACACTTTTGCTAATCGTGAATCTGAGCTCGTAGACTTATTGATTTTACACAGTGATCATTGCACTACTTCCCTCTATCCCATTACAATGTCTAAGTTAATTCTCAAACCCAAGATTTTCAACCCTGAGCGTGTATGTCGAACGAGTTCAGTGCTACAGAGAAAGTTTTCAAAGAAGTTCTGATCAACTTCATGACTGAAAGAGTCATGCCAATGTCTACAGGTATACAAGCTTCATCGACGAGAACAGTGCAAGCCTCTCGGTCGACTGCTTGCGGATCGGGGCCATCTCAACCAACAGTAGAGAAGAGAACCAAGCGCAGAGATGACCTAACCAACGTGAAGTTGATTCCATGCATATTTCCTGATTACATCCCACCTCTGGCTGGCGTGGTGAATCATGATAGTGTACCAAGAGAATTCAAGTACACCATGGTCACTGTGTACCTCCCGAAGGGGATACACGCAGTTCGAACAGAGAAAGATAAGATCACAATGTTGAAGTTCAACGACTTCAACCTCGGAGATCGCAATATCTATGGTATGCTCGCCCCATACAAGTACCTAACCAGAACTAAAGGGAAGAATTCAAAGATAATACCCCAATCATGGACAATGAACCTCGTGCAGTCCACCCTGCTAAATGTCATGAAGATCCCACACTTCAAAAGACACCAGGAAGTCTACGCCTAAGTCAAGCTGCTACTATCATGTTACCATGGCGGCTACTTATGGCTAGACCGCCGCATTACAGTTGACCCAACACTGATCCACAGTATCACATGCTTGAGTATGCAAGGACCTGACCCACAAGAATTTTATCCTGGAAAAGCCGCAGATTGTGCACTAGCACAGAAGATCAAGGATACATATGGCGACGTTGAGAAGGGAACAATAGGCTACAAGGTAGATTCCATCCAAAGTGGCATAGTGCACCTAGCATGTCAACTGATAGCTGGAAGTTAGTAATGAAGAACCGACCTACACAGGTCACCAACTTTGTCATTGACCTCATAGGGAAGTGCGCGTAAGGCCTACAGATGATTTGGGAAAAGTACATAGTTAACCAGTTGGAACTAGATTGTCGAGAAGCATAGGATCAGGGTTATGGATTTCATTTCAGCTAGCTCCTGGTCCTCATTGCATTTGTTTCCTGGGAGATGTTGAAAGGAGCGACCTTCCCTGACATAGATCCATTCGAAACACTTGCCGCGAAGTTTGCTACCCTGTGGTATTCAACTGATATGAACAAACAATAGCGGTCAAATGTTGTGTTCCATACATACTACCTCCAGCTATACCGAGCCATTAAATTTGAGCCTCACATGACCCCGAACACCTTACAGAGTTTCCGACCACTAATGAAGTTCAGCGCAGATCGACACTTTATCTACATTACAGTGCGCAGATGAACATAAAGAGCAGCTCCAGTTATATTAAAAAATCATAGAAGAAGACCTTGAGGAGATCAACAAGGAATGGTCCGCTGAAATCCTTATCCCCGCCAACCCCACATAGATATATGATATTGACAGCCCAAAATACACTCACAAAGAACATAATACACTCGGAACCAGCAGGTAGAAGAAGACTAAGGTGGTCCAAAACTTAAGCAGCACCTCAGGGAAGACTGCTTCCATGTCACTTGATAGAGGGGGTGGTGACGAAGTAGAAGCCGAACAGAGACCAAGAAAAGTAACACCTGCCTAGAGACGAGGTTGACCCCTTGAAGAAGAGGAAGGTTTCCCCCCTAAAACACTCTTCCCGAAAGAAATCATAAGCCACCATGGCCAAGATGCAGACTATCCTCACCTCCGATGACTTTGACTTCATCATAGCAGCCATGAATGATGCTTCACTAGAGATAGCAGAGAAACAAGTAGCGAAGCAAGAATAAATGTATGATAGGATTAAAGTCGAGCTCTGAGGGGTACAACAAGCCCTTCAGTCCAACCACACAGTCTCCACTGTGCCTCTGCCATCAGGATAACCAGAGTTGAGAGATGAGCCAGTCCAACTCCACCGACTAGCAGATATAGTTGAAGCTCGCCTTCGACGAGCACAAGAAGAAACATAACAAAATACCCAGGCTTTGGTGCAAGTACAAAGACTACTTGTAGAGCAACATCGAGCTTCAGAAAAAGAAAAGATTGCTCTCCAAGCAAAGTTCGATGAAGAAAAAAAACATATACAACAAGGAAAATAATAGTTTCTCACAGAGCATCTCGAAGTGAAAGAAGTGGTCAGCAGAGTACTTCGCTCTGTCATAGTTGTAGAAATAAAGGTAGAGGATTGAGTCACGTAGCAAGTAGAGCAGCTCACAAAATTTATCCAACAACTACAACAACACATAGTAGACTTAGAGCTCTGCGCAGTACCCGAGACTCCACAGGATGTAAGGGATCAAAGAGAAGCAACTGCTCGAAGCACAATTGAGAAAATAAAATCTCTTGCTATGGAATGTAAGAAACTTACTGATTGCAGTGCCCAGACCTACGAGCAACTCACTGAGAATCCAAAACTGAAGGCACTGGAGTCACAGCTCCAAGAGGTGAAGTATCAAGCCGAAATGATACAAGCGTAGTTGAAGCCCCTGTCAGCTGTGGAAAGAATGAAGCGCTCCCAAGAGCAACGCACTACCCAATAGAAGATCCACAATATCTAGAGAAGAGTTATGGAAGTAACTCAGAGGCTCCAACCTGTACAAGATAAGGCCTACCAATTGTTCATAGAGGTCGAAGGACAAGGAGAAGAACTGGAGCATGTTGTCACTACAGCTAAACAATTCTTAGAGGGACCTGTGAATGAGGTAGTCATCCAAGAGTTCGCTGCACAAGAAGCCATGGTACAACAACAAGTCAAAGCAGCTCAAGCCAAGCTCAAGGCTTTCAAAGTAGAACTACCAAGATTAGAGTGACTCGGGATGAGTCACAGGTGAGTGTTGGGGGCCTGTTGGCCCTTGACCAAGTTTTGGGAGACCCTTGGCCAAGTTTGACCTATTTTGGGACTTCGAAAACCTGTCGAAGGAGGAGCATAAGACGAAGCAGAGATCGCGGGATCTCAGCCCCTTTTTGGGTCCTTTTTGGGGTTTGGGATTATGTAATGGGTATGGGATGTTGGCCCATGGGTTTACCCATGTTTAGGCCTATTTTGTAAAAGTATAAATAGATGTCTAGGCAATTTAAGAAAAATGCAATTACGAATGGCTAAGTGCTAGATTTATGTGATTGAAGGATTGTAAGTGCTTTGTGCATACTGTGTGAGACTTGCAGAGCTAAGTGCAAGTCATTGTAAGAGGTTGTGGAAGGATGGATGCTTAGATCCACTCAGGGAAGGAGGATATAATGAGCTGCATAGATCTCCTGTCCTATGCGGAGTAGGGTTTTGAGGCTCTGTGCATGTAACCTATTGAAGAATATAATAAAGAAGAAGAGTTGGTGGATGTAGCCCCAGGGTGGGGGTGAACCATGTATATGCTGTGTTGCTCTGCTTTGTGTAATTTGTTGATGTGTTTATGTCTTTCCTTGCTAAGTGCTTTGATATACATAGATATATCTGTTTATGCTTTGTGCTAATGATGTATATGGATGTTAGATCTGACTTATATGAATGTGCTCAGTGCTTGAATCTGCTAGATCTGATCTGTTCCATCATGCTAAGTGCTGCTAGATGCCAGATCTAGTTGACCACTACGCTGTACTATGATTAGGGTTTAACTGCGCTGTAACTAAGAACTGAATATTGATACATATAACTACTAAGTGCTATGTTAAGTGTTAGAATCAAAGATCTGTGTCCCAGCTAAGGTTGCAGACATCTGAGTCCTGCAACCACCACTGCCTCTACCTCGGGTGAGACTTCATCTGCTTCATAGGTGTTGCTGAAAGGGCCGGTAGTTAGGGTTTTTTTTGGTGCGTTGTTTTAGCGTTGAACCTTGGGTCTTCCTGCCAACAGGTACACCAAGGATGAGTCTCGTAGCCAAAGACATGTTTCAAGACAAAAAATAGGTGGATTAGGCCCTAAATCCAAAGAGTGGTTTATGAGTCAGATTTAGTGGTTTGATTCACAAGGGGTAGTTCTCCTCAGCAAAACATTCTTCAAGATAAAATTCCAAGGGATTGGATCTTAAACGAGCCATTTCCAAGGCTCATGTGCCATACATGGGGGGAAAATCACGAGACATGGTATTTGGATGATATCTTTGGCACATGTGTCAAATACATGTCACTTGCATACATCATGGGATATATGTCAATTTCATGCTATGTATCTCTGCCACTTGCATGCTTCATAAACTAGGCATATGAATTGACTCTAGAATTCATTTTACATTTTTTGCAAGATTTGACTCATGTGGAGATTCCCTAGTGACCAATGAAATGGATCAATGTTGAAATGTTTGCAAACTATGCTTACATTTGAAAAAATATAACCTTATCATCCTAGACATGTACTTTTCTAATATGGGAGGGTTTTAAAAATAAAAAATAAGATGGGGATGGCCTCCCCAAAGACAAAAAAATAGGGGCATTGAAATAAACTAAATAAGGCTAGATTGAATTCAATTGTTTGTTGGCAATATATTGTTGGGAACTGTGGCCTTGATAGTTTCCATTAATGGACAAAATGTTTTACCTATAAATTCAGTATTTTTGTTGTTTAGTTGAAGGAGAGGGCACATGGCTAGTATTAAGGTTTTGTTGTCAAAATAAGATTAACAATTTTTATCTTTGAAGCTGATGGAGAAGATGAAGAAACTTGCAGAATGATAGAAGGGAGTGAAAATAGACTATGATGTGAAGGCATTGTAAGATTTGTGAGATTTTTGGCTACCCTATTGTCGAACATGACAACAATATGATGGTGAATGTGAAAAAATATGTGGAAACTATGCTTGCAGGTGTTATATTTGATATCTTTACACCAAGGATGCAAAGTTGATATCTGGTTAACTTGGGCTATCCTGCTTTATTTAATCTTTTGGAATGATCCATTCTTCTAGGAGGGAATCAATTTTATCTAAGTTACTTGTCCAAGCATCTATTAATATTAGTTGATGAAGATGCTAAAGCCTAATTGTTCTTTTGAGCTCCAATATTTATGAATATGATACTTTCAAAGGGTATCCCTTATAGATGAAAGTAGTTTTGAAACACAACAATTGCATTGTAAATTGGTTGGAATGCCTTTATAAATTTTTATGTATCATAATTTCTATATTGCTACCATTTTGTCCACCAAAAGTAGAAATTGTATTTTGTGTTTGCACGTCTATAATCTTAATGAATATTACAACCAAAGGATGGCGGTGGGGTGAAGAAAGATGGTAGAGAAAACAAAAAGGGGGGAGAGGATGATGATAAGAAGGGTGGTGATAAGTATAATGGTGATGGCGAAGGAAATAAGGGTGAATTTATCTATATATAAATTGAAGGTGCTTAGTATGTGTAACAAATATGGGTTTCTTYTGAGGTCCCCATTGGTGTTTTTGCTTTGGCACATTCCAKAAATAATAACAATKGTTCCAATCATCACATTCAAAAGAAATAATAACATAATGGGAGTGAACCAATTGATGATAATAACCCACATCTAAGGTGGAGATTTCATAACTTTCCATAACATGATTTTTACTTTACAATATACAAATTGAAAGCAAAATAAAACCTTTTTTGGCTTGGCTTCCAGATTCCACAACTCCCTTTCTTGTCAACCAAAAATTAAAAAAAAAATCTATAATAGTTCACTCTAATCCCTACACTCTATCCATATATCCATTAATTATAATTGCAACTATGAACCATTATATAATGTCCATAGAAGGACCAAGAATGATATGGAGATCAATCCACATAATAAGGATGGAGACAATTAGGAAGGGGACAAGAAGGATGGGGTCAAGAAATAAGGGGGAGAAGAAGGAAGGTGGTGGGTAGTGGAGAAAACAAAAAATGGAGGATTTATATTTAGCTATGAGAAAATTTAAGAAAACATCCATTCCCTTGTCATAGATATTRATCTATATAGGGAACATTTTGAGAAAAAAACACCCTTGATACATATCCCTTGAAACTAAAACATTGGTATTAATTTATTGATGACACTTTTGTAATTTGGACACCTCATACCCCTACCGAGCTTGATAAATTTTTGAAAAATCTCAACAATATATTTGAATACATCAATGAAATCTTTGAATACATCCAATTTAGCAATATCATACCCCTATGCAAACATGATGAAAAACAAAACAAAGGTTTTTTTAAAGTTTTAATGTTGTAAATAATGACATAATTATAACACAATCTCGACACAAAGACAACACAAAAAATATGTCATGAAAACACAATGGAGGCCTAGAACAAAAATTCAACATGAATTTGAGGGTTATAGTGACACTATAGCCCCATATTATAGTCACGAACTATGGATAGTTATAACAGTTTGTAAAAGAACAAATGTATTGTACTACATTATTTTGAGGTTGTATGCTATCTTTAATGTTGAATGTTGTTATGTCAACACTTTACTAGACTCATATTTGTAGATAATCGGGGAATTATATAGAGATAATCCCATGCAACAAGGATGGAGACAATTAGGAAGGGCACACGAAGGATGGGGGAAATAAAGAAGGGGGGAGAAGAAGGAAGGTGGTGGTGGTGGGGATAAGAAGGATGGTGGCACGGAGAAGAAGGATGGTGGAAAAAAAAAAGGGAGGGGATGACAATAATAAGGGTGGTGATGAATCGAAAGGTAATGGTGAAGACAAGAAGGGCGAACAAAAGAAAAATAAATTTCATATTCCTAGATATGTCATTGAGTATGTCTTATCAATTCTAAGGAAATCAAATAAGCTGATGGGTATAATTTTTAAGCATGAATCTATGCTAGGTGGTATATGATAACACTAGTTACTTTTAGAAACTTGAATGGTGTTTTTTCCTCTTCATTAGAGTGCATTAACATAAGATTTGAAGAGAAGAGATGGTTTTCAGGGAGGATGTATGCTTGGCTAAATAAATAAATATATGTTTGCAACATCTTGTTCTATATTGTTCCCTTCACAATTTCATTATGATTCTTCACACAAGGTTATAATATATCATTTTCTTCATTGTGACCTTATGATTCCTCATATTAGGTTCTATATACTATGCTCTTGGTAATGATCAACTGGATCACCCTGGCAGAATAACGTCGGAATTATGTGCAAATATGACAACAATTTCACATGTTTTTTTTATCGATTATATGTGACAACATTATAATGCTAATTTGATGAAAACACGATGCCAACAATGATGTGACAAATTTTAGTAATGTGTGAATGAATAAAAAATAATTAAACATTGATGCTAATTGATGCAAGAGATTTTTTTAAAATGTTTTTGGCATCATGGATTCAAATCAAATTAGACGTAAATTAATGTTCTTAAATCTCAAGACATACTAACAAGAATATTGAAAATAAGAAAGTTAGTTGTAACGATGCAAAACAACGATGCTACAACCTCATATTGTAGTAGTGCATAAAGAGAATGGAACCCTAATGTATAACTTAATAACTTGCCAACTTCACTAGTGAATTAAGACCATGGGATTTGAAAAATGGATACCTTGGAAAATTATATTGTCAAGCTTCCTCTTTATAGAAGGTTTAAGTGTTTTCTCATGATTCATTTCCTAGTACCCTAGCTATTGACAAACATTTCAAGTTTTACTTCTTTGACATCAATACTACATATTATTCAACTCTACTTGCACATATAATCCTGTATAAACAAGTCAACAAAATAATTCCCTAGATAATGCCATTTGAAAACCTTATACAATAAACATTACCCATTAAACCCTTTCATTGATTACTTCAATTTCATATAATCAACTGGGGGAATCAAACCCAATACCTAAGTCAATAATATTATTTTAAGTTCACTACAAGGGAAACACCACTAGTAGAGGTTTTCAATGTTACAAAATTAGTAAAAATTATAAAAAAAATCTCAGTTAAAACCTCCATTTTTGATAGTGGAAGTTTTAGTGAATGTTCTATATAACTGAAAATTCTAAGTGGTTAGAGGTTCTAATCGAGTTTTTTTTTTTTTTTTTTTTAGGTTTTTGTTTTTCCAATGCACTTCAAATAGTAAGTTGCACCAATGCACACAAAATATGCACTGGTGCAAAAACATGATTTTGAGGGTTATAGTGACACTATAGCCCCATATTATAGTCGCGAACTATGGATAGTTATAATAGTTTGTAAAAGAACAAAGGTATTGTACTACATTATTTTGAGGTTGTATGTTATCTTTAATGTTGAATGTTGTTATGCCAACACTTTACTAGACTCATATTTGTAGATCATTGGGGAATTATATGGAGATAATACCACAGAAGAAGGATGGAGACAATTAGGAAGGTCACAAGAAGGATGGGGGAAATAAAGAAGGGGTGATAAGAAGGAAGGTGGTGGTGGTGGGGATAAGAAGGATGGTGGCGGGGAGAAGAAGGATGGTGGAAAAAAAAAAGGGAGGGGATGACAATAATAAGGGTGGTGATGAATCGAAAGGTAATGGTGAAGACAAGAAGGGTGAACACAAGAAAAATAAATTTCATATTCCTAGATATGTCATTGAGTATGTCTTATCAAGCCCAAGGAAATCAAATAAGCTGACGGGTATAAGTTTTAAGCATGGATCTATGCTAGGTGGTATATGACAACACTAGGTACTTTTAGAAACTTGAATGGTGTTTTTCCCTCTTCATTAGAGTGCATTAGCATAAGATTTGAAGAGAAGAGATGGTTTCTAGGGAGGATGTATGCTTGCCTAAATAAATAAATATATGTTTGCAACATCTTGTTCTATATTGTTCCCTTCACAATTTCATTATGATTCTTCACACAAGGTTATAAGGTTATATCATTTTCTTCATTGTGACCTTATGATTCCTCATATTAGGTTCTATAGACTATGCTCTTGGTAATGATCAACTGGATCTCCCTGGTAGAATAACGTCGGAATTATGTGCAAATATGACAACAATTTCACATGTTTTTTTATCGAATATATGTGACAACATTATAATGCTAATTTGATGAAAACACGATGCCAACAATGATGTGACAAATTTTAGTAATGTGGGAATGAATAAAAAATAATTAAACTTCGATGCTAATCGATGCAAGATATTTTTTAAAAATGTTTTTGGCATCATGGATTCAAATCAAATTAGACGTAGATTAATGTTCTTAAATATCAAGACACGCTAACAAGGATATTGAAAATAAGAAAATTAGTTGTAACGATGCAAAACAACGATGCTACAACCCCATATTGTAGTAGTGCATAAAGAGAATGGAACCCTAATGTATAACTTAATAACTTGCCAACTTCACTAGTGAATTAAGACCATGTGATTTGAAAAATGGATACCTTGGAAAATTATATTATCAAGGTTCCTCTTTATACAAGGTTTAAGTGTTTTTTCATGATTCATTGCCTAGAACCCTAGCTATTGACAAACATTTCAAGTTTTACTTCTTTGACATCAATACTACATATTATTCAACTCTATTTGCACATATAATCCCATATAAACAAGTCAACAAAATAATTCCCTAGATAATGCCATTTGAAAACCTTATACAATAAACATTACCCATTAAACCCTTTCATTGACTACTTCAATTTCATATAATCAATTGGGGGAATCGAACCCAATACCTAAGTCAATAATATTATTTTAAGTTCACTACAAGGGAAACACCACTAGTAGAGGTTTTCAATGTTACAAAATTAGTAAAAATTATAAAACAAATATCAGTAAAACCTCCATTTTTGATAGTGGAAGTTTTAGTGAATGTTCTCTATAACTGAAAATTCTAAGTGGTTAGAGGTTCTAATCGAGGTTGTTTTTTTTGTTTTTGTTTTTCCAATACACTTCAAATAGTAAGTTGCACCAATGCACAAAAAATATGCACTGGTGCATATTATATAGTTTAATACAATGATACTTATTATATATTTTGAAGGCATTGAGGTTTATTACCAATTAATCAACAACAATGCATATATACACACACACACACACACACACACAC